>JZKD02S1673302.1:491762-506412 GCA_000966675.3 Picea glauca
GAGCATATATAGTGCGCAGCTATCTTTGAAACAAAAGACTTCCCTGGGTTGATAATTTATGTTTCACTTGGTTGTTTGAAATTAATTAAGCAATTATAGTGACCAACAACTTCCATGTTGGTTGATCCACAAGGTATCTGCTCAACTGTCTCAGCATTGATCATGTCCTGAGCCATCAATGGGCTCTCCAAAAGAAGCAACTCATGATCCACGTATTGCAAAACATGTGCATAATCAAAAGCTTTTGGGTTATATCTCTCTACAAACACCTGAAAACACTCCATTTCACAACCATCCTCTCGTGACATAGCTGAAGCATATGACTGACTCTCTACTGAGATGGATGTAGTGGATACCCGACTAGACTCCTCAAGGATCTGCTCTACTCTAGAATATGATTCTCAAAGGGTTATTTGTGTGCTCTTAAAGAATTCTTGTGCACTCACCAACTCATGAGTGAGTCGATCCACCTCATTTTCCTTCTCCTCCAACACCCCATGGTACATATCACCAATGTCCGGAAGGTAATCTCTATCCATAAGAAGATGTTGGTAGTTAGCCTTCATCATTGTCACTCTCTCTCTAAGTGTCTGAAAGTCCTCAATGGAAAACTCTACACCCGGACTATCCTGTGTCACCATGGCTCTCCAAAAATATCCTACCACCAAAGCATGTGTATCATCAAGATGCCTCATGGTCGCCACGATCATATCCTCTCTGGCCTTCAGTTGTCCTTCCAAGTGTTGTGACTCATGTGAATCAACACATCTATCGTGCTAAAGTGCTACCTCATAACTCTTGTTGTTAAGGTCAATTGTGGAATCCTCATCAACGTACTCCCCAAGACCTATTGTGCTACTATGCTCAACATCCATATGCACATCATGTAAGGTGAGTTCCTATTCCATAGATGAATCACCATCTGTCAATGCTCCATCATCCTTAGGTGTATCAACACCCAAATCATCTTGAACCTCATCAC
This sequence comes from Picea glauca, assembly GCA_000966675.3. Classification (NCBI taxonomy): domain Eukaryota; kingdom Viridiplantae; phylum Streptophyta; class Pinopsida; order Pinales; family Pinaceae; genus Picea; species Picea glauca. The sequence goes on from JZKD02S1673302.1 coordinate 492,745, forward strand.
AAGGTGTATATGCTACCTCATCCTCGTGATCTGATGTACTATCCTCATCACCATCATATGTGCTAATGTCGTTGCTTTATGATAATGTGTCCCATGCTGATACCTTACCATCCTCAATGCATACATCCTCATCCTGGATGGGTGTAGGCTTACTTTGTGCCCCTGTCAATCCACTAACATGTGGTGATGTATCCACTTTCTTGACTGGTTTAGCTATGCTACCATCTTTCTCTTTGTACCTTTCTATTGTTCTTCTCCAATAATTGTCTATTGTAATATTCATGTCCCATGTTGCAATATTGTCTTTATTCCAATTAAGGTGTTTTATGGATACAAACTCTTTGAATATTACCTGAGCCTTGAATGTCATACTAAGAGCTTGATATTCCCTATCACAATATAGAATCTCCTCTGCAATATCCATTTCTTCTAAGCCACTGAAAATGAGTGTAATGCTAAGTACCATGTTCAATTTGAAATCTAAAATTCTTCTCCTGAATGAAGACCCCTCAAGCTGGGAGGAATATTCTCTCTGATACCACTGTAGTATCCCCAACCAAAACTGATATAAAAATCATATCTAACTGGTTGAGAACTTTCGTCAAACACTTTGTGTGTTTGCTCATGGGCCTTTACCAAATCAACTCCCTTGTTGTCCCAACTCTCAACGTGGATTACTGATGTGTTTAGAGGGTCAATGGGATGAGTTGCAACCTCCTTATAACCCTCGAAGTGTATGTTGTTAAGATTATTTGCTTGTTGTTATGTATATGATAGTTTGTCTCATTGAGGCATTATGTCAAACAATTTGCATGCATGGGTTGTAGCTTGCATTTCCATCCATGTTTTTGAGTTTAACTTGTCTAAAATAGCATGAATTCAAGTGGAACATAGACTAGAATAAGCATAAGAGAAAATCACAAGTAATACATAGCAAAACCACAAATACCTCCACACAATCCTTGCTTGTTTATTTATTATAAATGGTTGTCCAAAAGTAGTAATTTACAGATCTGTTCTGAGTGATATAACAACTACTTTAGAGGAATGTATTGGCCCCAAAATTCAAGGAAACAATGACAATAATCCTCCTCTACGATCTCCTAATGATAGCTTCTCAATTGGGTTGTAATATCATGCCAAAAACCAAGTGTACCATGCCAAGAAGTGCTCCCTCCTTGTTGCTTACGCCCTGTTGAAATATGCACCATAAATCTGATGTAAAATCCTCATGAAACGACCGTTGATCTATAGGAGAGATGACGAGTAGCTCCGATGATAATTTTCTTATGCAGGAGCATCACTCCACCTCAGCAATGCGCCAGAAATACAATGCATCAGCCCACTTAGAAGGAATAGATCCCAAAGAAGGACTCGCCAGTTGCCCCAAATTTTGAACTTAATTTAAAATTTTAATATAATTCAATGTAATTAAAGTTTGAAGGCTCAAGGAAATCCAAGCGATTGTATTTGTACAGGCCAAGTTATTGTAATGTGTAGAGTCGCCTTTAATGGCTGACAGTTAAGTGGATCTAGATCTGATTCAGACTAGATGGCGATTAAATGTAATTTAATGAGAGTAGGTAGTTGGAGGGAAGGCTCGAGGAGCCCCTCTTTTGTAAAAAGATCTTTGTATCAAAATTCATTAGTTAGTGAAAGAGAGTTGTTGATAGAGCTCAAGAGAGGAGAAGAGATGAAGACTCTGTTGCAGTCCATCTTTGTAAACATTGTATAGAAGCATTCAAATATTAATACAAAAGCAGTTTTTCATGCCTATGAGTTTTTGTGTGTTTTATGAGTTTTTCTGAATGTTTTTGAATTTTTTATGTGTTTACTCATGTATGCCATGAATGTCGTTATTTCATGTTATATTTCCTTTGCAGGAATTAGATATATTTCCCTATCTGTATTTTTTTTAGTGTTATGGGCTCTTAAGATTGTGCAAGGAGTGCACACCAGAGTAATTGAAATACTATGTGAATCCAATGCAAGGAGTGCACTTGAACTTTGTTTCGTGTTCAGAGAAGAGCGTGCTAGGAGGGCACACCAGAATCATTCTAAATCTCAGAAGGATTACTGCAAGGAATGCACAACATAGTTGTTGAACACTCTGAGAGTGAGCACAAGGAGTGCCCCTACACTCATAGCAGTGTAAAATCTCAGAAGGGAAAGTTATCCTAGGGAGACACGCCAGATTTACTGAATACTCTGAGAAGAAGGCTATGCAAGGAGTTCATTGAGCAGGTGCAAGGAGTGCATGAGAAATCTGTTTTGAGTTCTGTGAGGAGACCATGTAAGTGAAAGCACACCAGAGTTACTAAATACTCCGAGGAAGGAGGCTCTGCAAGGAGTGCATTGAGTAGGCACAAGGAGTGCGCAAGAACTCTGCCTTGAGTTCTGTGAGGAGATTTCCATGTGGGCACATTAGAGTTGTTGAACACTCTGATAGTTGGTGCAAGCTGTTAGCACATATCTTTGTAAAGGGGGTATTTTCTCTAAGGATTTGGCCCCTGGGCGGAGAAAATGCGAGAAAAGGGGTTTAAAAACCCACCATATCCATTTTATCCAAAGTCGGGGTGTATGAAGGTGGGGGAGGTGGTTGAAACATCATCTCCCCTCATGAATGGAAAGTCAGAAAACTATGACCATGAGGTAGTTTGTCAGCCCAAACAGTCTGATCTTGCGTCTGACATAGAAGTTGCATGGGTAGTCTGACAGGGAAAGTCCAGACGTAAAACTTTGAGTCTGGCAGAAGGATGCGTGCGCAGAGAAGACTGCATGCACAGTCTGACCGAGAAGACACAGCATATGGACGAGAAGCTTGAGCACACCTCTGTTGTAGTGGAAAAATATTTTGGCTATATATGTGTAGTTTTGAGTCATTTTGAGGAGAGGTCCTTGGTTGAGCAGAGCTCCCAAATTTGTAATGCTTGTGATGCCAGAGTTGTTCTCTGGTTATGTAATCGATATGAGACTTTTATGTTAAAAGAAGTCAGTTTCCTGTTTCTTTCCATTTTGTCTGTTAAAATTGTTTGAAACACTCGGGTATGGAGGATCCAGTTGAGGATTGTTATGATGTTATGATGTAGGTTTGATCATGGTGGTATCATGATCGGTTTCATTCATTTCCATGTGTTTTATTTTCCCTCTCATAATGGATGGCTCGGGCATGGAGGATCCAGTCGAGCTGTCGCAATGGCAGGATGATGGAGGTTTGATCATTCTGTTGTTGTGACTGTGTTGCTTGCAACACATTTTGGTGTTTGAAACCTGAGCTCCAGATTTCTCTCAAGTTCAATTTTTTTCATCTCTGATTTGCTAGAAGGTCGGATGCCCATAGCAGTCTCGTTCACCTCTCTCACTATGTCTTCCCTCTGCTCTCGCTTTAACTCAAATTTCCTGACTGAAGTTAATGTGGCCCTCACTTCCATGTACATTTCTTACTCAGTTCTGTGTTGAACATCATTCAGATTTTGAGTTTTGTCCATTGACCTCCATCCATATAAAACCAACATCCACCTAACTCTGATAGGTGGCTTGCCTTTCCTGCAATCTAAAGGTGACTCTCATTGCTAGCATTCTTGGTGTCGTTGTTGGGGAATGAATTGAAGACATTTCCCTAGGATAGAATGACAATGAGCTTTTGATTTTGAAGGTGCATCAGATATCATAACCATTGAAGATTGCATTTGCACCTGGCGACTCCATTGTCTCAACTCCACGGTTTCAGTGTGGTTGCCTCTTGCTACATCTATAGCCTCTGGGAGAACACAACGATCAGATCTGGTCTTTGATGGTGAAAAAAGACCAGACACACTCATTTTTCATATCATTCACCTGGTGACTCCATGGTTAAAGAATTGATTGGTGACTCCACTAGTATGAAATGGACAAAATCTTGGCTCAGAGGTTTGCTCCTTTTAATTTCTCTGATGTTCCTAGTTTTCCAAATGTTGTTCCTACTGTGGATCAGTGGGTTGATGTTTTTCCCATATTTAGAGAACAAAAAGATGATAACCATGTCAAGCATCTTCGTGGGTTTCATGAACTCATGCATCAGTGGGAGATACATCATGAGGATGTATTAATAAAAATGTTCATGTTCTCATTTAACGGGGATGCTTATGAGTGGTATCGATCATTGCCCCCTGCTAGCATCTCCTCCCTGAGAGAGTTTCATGCAACTTTCAATACTCAATGTCAAAAGTTTTAATCTTCTGATTTAATTCATCATAGTTGTTGTGAGGAATATAGAGATGGTGTTCAAGACATAGTTCGTTCTTGAGAGAGTTGTGAGAATGAAGGATATACCTCGGAGGAGTTGATGGAGCTGGTAAAATCTTTTCCTGCAAGAATAGAGGGATTGGAGGCAGATTTTGCTTGCTTCTCTTATGAATAAAATGCAGAGGATATTCTGGTCCTTGAAACAGATGTTCTTGGTAGCCCTGCATATGATGAAGAAGTGATGTCAGATACTGACCAAGAACAAACAGCTTTTGACTAATATTCCAGCGAAGATGAAGAAGAGCATAAATTTCCCATGAGTCATGTTTATGATGATTATGACTATGATCTTTGGGAGAGCCATGAAGAAGAAAATGAGCAGCAAAAGGGGAATTTTGGTTCCTTTCCTGAGCCTGTAAGTGAGTAGCCATCGCCTGAGAGCAGTCAACCTGCATCATCCTTTCACCCACCTATGCTTGCCAGAGACATTCAGTCATGCATGAGCAGTTGTGGAGCAAAGTAGGCTTTCAGCTACAAATTTTCTGGAGTTTTCCACTTATTCTATGAACCTATGGGGGAGTACATGCAGTTGCATTTCCTCCATGATTTGAAGCCTCCAGATCTGATCCCACCATTTCCATCTGGAAGAAAGCTGAAGGATGTAATCGTTTTGTTGTCATGATTGCATCATTAGTTATTCATCACTAACAGAGTAGATGACCTTCCAGTTAGGAAGTTACTTGAACGGCTATGGTGGAAGTTTTCTTTCACCTAGCACTATGTAAAAAATCAATTAGTATAGGAATGTACATAAATAAGCTCCTTCGGAGCCCATGTATTTTCTTTCATTTAGAATAGTGTGTTTTTCGGCCTGTAGTCCTCAGCAGAACGTTTTTGAGCTTGACTCCATATCCCAATGCAGAAGGCGAATGGAACTATTGAAGATCTTAAATCCTCGCAGGGAGGACTATATCCCCCATGGAGACTAATGTTAGCACATATCTTTGTAAAGGGGGTGTTTTCCCTAAGGATTTGGCCCTTGGGTGGAGAAAATGCGAGAAACGAGGTTTAAAAACCCACCATATGCATTTTATCCAAAGTCGGGGTGTATGAAGGTGGGGGAGGTGGTTGAAACATCGTCTCCCCCCATGAATGGAAAGTCGGAAAACTCTGACCGTGAGGCAGTTTTTCAGCCCAGATAGTCTGAGCTTGCGTCCGACATAGAAGTTGCATGGGCAGTCTGATAAGGAAAATCCAGACGTAAAACTTTGCGTCTGATAAAAGGATGCGTATGTAGAGAAGACTGCATGCACAGTGTGACTGAAAGACACAACGTATGGACGAGAAGCTCGAGAACGCCTCTGCTGTAGTGGCAAAATATTTTGGGTATATATATGCAGTTTTGAGTCATTTTGAGGAGAGTTCCTTGGTTGAGCAGAGCTCCCAATTTTGTAATGCTTGTGATTCCAGAGCTGTTCTTTGGTTATGTAATCGATTTGAGACTTTCATGTTAATAGAAATCAGTTTCCTGTTTCTTTCCATTTTGTTTGTAAAAATTGTTTGAAACACTCGGTTATGGAGGATCCAACCGAGGATTGTTACGTTGTTATGATGTAGGTTTGATCATGGCGGTATCGTGATCGGTTTCATTCATTTCCATGTGTTGTCTTTTCCCTCTCACACTGGATGGCTCGGGCATGGAGGATCCAGTCAAGCTGTCACAGTGGAAGGATGATGGAGGTTTGATCATTCTGTTGTTGTGACTATGTTGCTTGCAACACATTTCGGTGTCTGAAACCTGAGCTCCAAATTGCTCTTGATTTCAAGTTTTTTCATCTCCGAGCTGCTCGAAGGCTGGATTCCCATAGCAATCTCGTTTATCTCTCTCACTAAGTCTACCCTCTGCTCTCGCTTTAACTCAAATTTCCTGACTGAAGTTAATGTGGCCCTCACTTCCCTGTACATTTCTTGTCCAGTTATGTGTTGAACATCATTCAGATTCTGAGTTTTGTCCATTGAACTCCATCCATATAAAACCAACATCCACCTAACTCTGATGGGTACTGGGCTTGCCTTTCTTGCAATCTGAAGGAAACTCTCAGTGCTAACATAAGGAGTGCACAAAACCAACACACTGCTAAAGTGTTGGTCAAAGCTCAAGAGAGTTAGTGCAAGTGTGCACAGAAACCCTGCAAGGTGTGCATAGGTCAAGGACCTTCAAGGTTCAGATTATTGAGCAAGCACAAGGAGTGTGACATAAACAAAGAGTTTTAAGTCTCAATCTCTCGAGGAAAGAGTTTGAGTGCCAAGAGGGAACACAAAATTGTTAAAGGAGAAAAGGGCCAAGAACTTTAGAAATATGAGAAACTTTAAGCTCAATAGGAATAGTGCAAGTATGTGCAGAGCCCTGCAAGGATTACAACAAGCGGAAAATGGCCTAAGTCTTAGATAGTGCCAGAAGCGGAAGGTGTGTGCAGGTGAACTTATTTCAAGTTCAAAGCTCAGGAAGAGTAGCATTTTTCCAAAGCACAAGCAAAGGCCAAGGAGACGACCCAGAAGAAAGGAGACAAAGTCCAAGCCTTTGAAATTTATTAAAGATATTTCATTCGGGAGGAAAGCGCAGCAGCAGAGAGGAGGATCTATAGTCGTCATTAGATTAGTTGTGGGAAGAAATCTGGACCGTCAAATTTAGAGTCCAGAATGGAGGAAGAGTGCATAGGAGGAGGACAGATCTCAGTCGTCATATCCAAGTGCGTGGATCGACAACCATTGGATCCAAGTAAGTTGCACGGGCATTAACCCTGGAAGTCCTTCGGACTTTACGAGTTTGGAAGTTTTTCGAGCTTGGGTGAAAAGGAGTCAGAACTCCCAAAGTTCTAAAGTCTAGAATTATTTTGGACCATTGATTAGAGGAGGACACGCATCAGAAGATTGCACAGTCTGAAACTCCGGCAGTCCGAGTAACAAGGGTTGTTGTTGACCAAAGGGAAGGAAGTCTCAAAGCCTGAAGTATGGATCTAGGTTGTTAGATGCATAGGACATGCGTCAGAAGATCTCAGGGTTCAGAGATCTTGTACTCCAAAGGAAGTGGAGCACAAGTGCCAAGGGTCGCAAGTCTCCTGAAGCTCCGAAGAGCGGATAAAATATAGTGCGTCGGTGATAAGGACATGTGGCACCATATCTGAGAGGTATGGAGGTCCAGCACTCCAGAGGAATTAGACTGAGGAGAGTCGAGAACTCCTGAAGGGCCACGAAGCTAGAGTAAATATCGATCGTTGATTGAGCAAGGACATGTGAAGCGCAGGTCTACCCCTTCATTAGTTCGGAGTTCGGAGGAGGCAATATGCAGTGTTGTGGAGACTCCTGAAGTCCCGAAGGCAGGAGTTAATATCGGTCATCCATTTAAGGGGAAATGTGGCAGTTGTTTCAGGAATCCGAAGGTCCAGCACTCTGGAGCAGTTTGTGAAGTGAAGTGTTTCAGTGGAAGTTTCTCGGAGTCCCAAAGGCCAGAACCCATCCTAGCCATCGATTTGGGGGGACACGTGGATGACAGATCACAACTCCATCAGTTTAGAGTTCAGGAGTAAGCGAATTGTGTGTTTTGAAGACTCTCGAAGGCCCTAAGCCCGGAGTTCCAGGGGATAGATCCTAGTCGTTGCGAGGACATGTGGAGGGTAGATCGAGACTCCACTAATTTGGCATTCGGAGGCATCCTCAGTTGTGATAGCCAAGACTCCTGAAGCTTGGATTCCCGGAGCCAATCATAGTCGTTGGTTGTCGATAGAACGTGGATTGTTGATTAAGGCCACTTTGTGCGTTCGCCAGTTCGACACTAAGGGAGGTTGGTAGAGAAGTGCAATTGAAAGCTCTGAAGCCCGAAGCTGCGAAATAGATATTGACCATTGATCTGTGGAGACACCAGAAACGTCTGATCCGGTCTGTTAGTTCGACTCACCAAGGGTGTAAGGTTTTGGAGCAAACAGACTTGTCGAAGCTCGAATTCATGAAGTCAATCCTCGTCGTAGGTTGGTGGGGACACTGTGAGCCATTGATCCTTGCTAGCATTCGAATTTTCGTGAGTTCGCATATTCAGAAGATTTGAGGTTTTGGGGTGTTGAAACTCCCGAAGCCTGGAGCTCCGGAGTCCTGAAATAGCGCCATGTGTTTGGCACATGGTTTTGAGCCCATCATCATATGTTGTTTCCACCATAAGTGAAAGGGGCTAGAGCCCGAATTTTAATTTCTAAGAAAAGGGGTTAGAGAAGAATTTGGTAGGGTTCAAATGTGGTAAGTAATTTTGGGGGCTCAGCAGGAGCCCAAGAGCCAATTTGACTCTTGAATTTGAATGATCCTAGATCGGGAGGTCGTGCGGAACCCAAGATGGGTAGGGATTTTCATCAAGTGGTATCAGAGCCATAAAAGGGTTGTAGTCTGATACCATCAAGTTGTATCAGAGCGGGAAATAAGATCTGTAAGGAAAAAGAGAAAATGGCTATTGAAGGCCAGAAGCAAGGTCGAAGAGGAGACCACAAGAAAATGAGCAGCGAAGAAATGGACAAAGATATCAAGGAGATCTGAGAGGAGATCAATAGGCTGATGTTGAAGATGCAGCAAGAAGCACAAGGAAGTTGGAAGTACAAATGGCCTTTGAAGAATAAAATAAAGTGGCCCATCCAGCAGATAATTGTCAGGAAGCAAAAGAAAGTGTTGAGAAGGTGGTTGAGGCATGTTGAAGACCTCAGTGACACAGAAGAGGAAATGGTTTACATTTGTGAAATAGAGGTTGGAAGGAACCTCGATGTTGAGGAAGAGAGATCAATTGAAGATCTCATAGACTGCCAGGAGGGCAAAGATGAACTTTCAGATTGTCAGGTGGGAAATAAGAAGAGATTAGTTGAAGATATCATAGACTGCTAGGAGGGAAAAAGTGAAAGTTCAGATTGTCAGGAGGTCCATGAGGAGATATTGGTCAAATATCTCATAGACTGTCAGGAGGGAAGGAGTGAAACCTCAGGTTTCCAGGACGGAAAGGAGAATGAGGAGAGGTTGTCTGAAAGCCTCATGGACTCAATTGAGAGTTCATATCAGCAAGGAGTGCTGACAAAAATGGAGGAGAGACTTTCTGAAAGTTTCAGGAACTCATAGAAGAGTTCAAATCAACAAGGAATGTTGACGGAGGAAGATCAGAGATGCATTCTAATGATTGCGGGAATTGGAATATTCCTGCCAAGAATCCATTCGAGGCTAGCACATGTGTTGAAAGTGCAACAGAAGAGGGAAAACCAATAAATATTGTCATGGAAGAGAGGGAGAAGACATTAGAATATGCCCAAGAGGTGAGAAAAGAAGAGCATTCAGTGGAATTGCTCAAAAATTTCAGCAAGGGAGATGAACAAGAGATGACTGCAAAATTGGATCCTGCAGTAGAGGAGAGAGCAATAGATAACATGGATCTTGTTGATCTGTGTGAAGATTTGGAGGCCCTGGAAGAAAGGGTAATGGCACAGACTCAACGCATCAAACAAGTCAAGTTGGAGATTGATGAAGAAGAGATGCAGTAGCAGAGCAAACTACAAGAGAGGAGCCAACCAGTGGACCAGCTAGATAGAGATATAGAGGAGATTAGGAGGTTGATATTGGAATCGGAGCAGGATATAGTTAGCAATGGGAGAAGGTTGACCAGAGGAGAACCCGTAGTACCAGCAGAACAACAGCAACAACAAGACAAAGGAGCAAATGGACAGCTCCAAAGTGAAGTTTGGGACCCTGGAGGATCTCAACCTCAGTAGCAGGGGAGCCATGAGTAGGATCTCATGATTTTTTCCAGCATGGAAGTATGATGCAGGAGCATCACTCCACCTCAGCAATGCACCAGAAAGCCAGTGCATCAGCGCACTTAGAAGGAATAGATCCCAAAGAAGGACGCACCAGTCGTCCCAAATTTTGAACTAAATTTAAAATTTTAATGAAATTCAATGTAATTAAAGTTTGAAGGCTCAAGGACAGCCAAGCGATTGTCTTTGTACAGGCCAAGCTATTGTAATGTGTAGATTCACCTTTAATGGTTGACAGTTAAGTGGATCTAGATTCGATTTGGACTAGATGGCAATTTAATGCAATTTAATGAGACTAGGTAGCTGGAGGGAAGGCTCGAGGAGCCCCTCTTTTGTAAAAATATCTTTGTATCAAAATTCATTAGTTAGTGAAATAGAGTTGTCGATAGAGCTCGAGAGAGGAGAAGAGCTGAAGAATCTGTTGCAGTCAAGCTTTGTAAACATTGTATAGAAGCATTCAGATATTAATACAAAAGTATTTTTTCCTACCTATGAGTTTTTGTGTGTTTTATGAGTTTTTCTGAATGTTTTTTAATGTTTTCTGTGTTTACTCATGTATGCCATGAATGTCATTAGTTCATGTTATATTTCCTTTGCAGGAATTAGATAGATTTCCCTATCTGTAGTTTTCTGAGTGTTCTGGGCTCTTAGGCTTGTGTAAGGAGTGCACACCAGAGTAATTGAAATAATCTGTGAATCCAGTGCAAGGAGTGCACTTGAACTCTGTTTCGAGTTCAGAGAAGAGTGTGTCAGGTGGGCACACTAGAATCATTCTAAAGCTCAAAAGGAGTAGTGCAAGGAGTGCACAACAGATTTGTTGAACACTTTGAGAGTGAGCGCAAGGAGTGCACCTATACTCATAGCAGTGTAAAATCTCAAAAGGGAAACTTGTCCCAGGGAGACATGCCAGAGTTATTGAATACTCCGAGGAGAAGGCTCTGCAAGGAGTGCATTGAGCAGGTTCAAGGAGTGCACGCGAAATCTATTTTGAGTTCTGTGAGGAGACCGTGTAAGTGAAAGCACACTAGAGGTATTGAATACTCCAAGTAAGGAGGCTCTGTAAGGAGTGCATTGAGCAGGCAAAAGGAGTGTGCAAGAACTATGCCTTGAGTTATGTGAGGAGATTTCCATGTGGGCACATAAGAGTTGTTGAACACTCTAATAGTTGGTGCAAGGAGTGCAAAAAACCAACACACTGCTAAAGTGTTGGTCAAAGCTCAAGAGAGTTAGTGCAAGTGTGCACAAAAAGCCTGCAAGGTGTGCTGAGGTCAAGGACCTTCAAGGTTCAAATTATTGAGCAAGTGCAAGGAGTGTGCCAAAAACAAAGAGTTTTAAGTTTCAAGCTTTGGAGGAAAGATTTTGAGTGCCAAGAGGGCACAAGAAATTGTTAAAGGAGAAGAGGCTCGATACCTTTAGAAATCTGAGCAAGTTCAAGCTAAAGAGGAATAGCGCAAGTACGTGTAGAGCCTTGTAAGGAGTGCAACGGGCAGAAAAAGGCCTAAGTCTTAGATAGTGCCAAAAGTGCAAGGTGTGCGTAGGTGAACTTATTTCAAGTTCAAATATCAGGAGGAGTAGCGTATTTCCAAAGTGAAAGTAGAGGCCAAGGAGACAAAGGCCAAGCCTTTGAAATTTATTAAAGATCTTTCATTTGAGAGGAAAGCGCAGCATCAGAGAGGAGGAGCTACAGTAGTTGTTAGATTAGTTGCGGGAAGCAATCTAGACCGTCAGATACAAATTCCATACTGAAGGAAGAGCGTGCAGGAGGAGGAAAAATCTCAGTCGTCAGATCTGAGTGTGTGGATCGACAGTTGTCGGATCCAAGTAAGTTGCACAAGATTTAACCCTGGAATTCCTTCGGACTTCAAGAGTTTGGAAGTTTTCTGAGCGTGGGTGCAAAGGATTCAAAACTCCCGAAGTTCTGAATTTCGTAATTATTCTAGACCATTGATCAGAGGAGGACACACGTCAGAAGATTGTGCATTCTGGAAGTCCGACAATCTGAGTGACAAGGGTTGTTGTTGAGCAAAGGCAAGAAAGTCTCGAAGCCTTAAGTGTGGATCTGGGCCGTTGGATGCAGAGGAAACGCGTTAGAAAATATTAGGGTTCAGAGATCTTGTACTCTAGAGGAAGTGGAGCACAGGTGGCAAGGGTCGCAAGTCTCCCGAAGCTCCGAAGAGCGGAGCGCATCCAGTTCATCAGTGATAAGGACATGTGGCACCATATCTGAGAGGTTCGGAGGTCTAGCACTCTAGAGGACTTAGACTGAGGTGAGTCGAGAAATCTCGAAGGGCCAAGGAGTCGGAGTAAATATCGACCATTGATTGAGAAAGGACATGTGGAGCATGGATCTTCCCCTTCATTAGTTCGGAGTTCGCAGGAGGCATGATGTAGTGTTTTGGAGACTCCCGAAGTCCCGAAGGCTGGAGTTAATCTCAGTCGTCCATTTAAGAGGACACATGGCAGTTGATCCAGGATCTAAAGGTCCATCACTCCAGAGAAGTTTGTGAAGTGAAGTGTTTGGGTGGAAGTTTCTCAGATTCCTGAAGGTTGAAACCCATCCAAGTTGTCGATCTAGGGGGACACGTAGATGACAGATCACAACTCCACCAATTCGGATTTTGGGAGTAAACGAAGTGCATGTAAGTTTTAAACCTGCGAAGTAAAGCAATGCATATAGATTCTTAAGAAATACAGAAATTAATCAATCGTTCATACACAGAGTACATAGAGATTTTATACTGGAAACCCTCAACCGGGAAAACCTTTCTTATTTTCATTATATTGAATTTCACCATTCGCCATACAATATATACAATGTTTTTAGGTATTTCGTAGATACCAAAACCATAATCCCTTAATCCGGGATTAATTTACAAATCCACTAAAAATAGCAAAATCCGCTAAAAATAGCAAAAACCCAGTTGTCGTATCTGATGCACCCACACACACACACATGCAAAGAATATAACACATACCCAACATTCTCCCACTTGTTGTTTTATTTGCATCCAGGGGTCCAGGGGATTATATATTCAACAATCCAGGGCAGTAATGCCCATTGTTACTCTACACCAGGAGAACTTTTATGTGCTCACAGACTTTGTCAATGAATCTGCAGCATTCTTCAAAGTGTCAACCTTTTCCAACAACACCTTCTTTTCCTCAACCATGTCTCTCACAAAGTGATACTGAACATCAATATGCTTTGTCTTTGAATGATAAGTTGTGTTCTTTGCCAGGAATATTGCACTCTGACTGTCACAGTCTAATCTCACTGCTTGTTGTACCAACCCAATACTTGAACACAATCTGTGTAACCATACTGCTTCCTTGCTTGCATGAGTGGTTGCCATGTATTCAGCTTTTGTAGCTGAGAGTGCCACTACAGCCTGTCTTTTGCTCATCCAACTGATTTCTCCTCCAAATAGGTTAAACAAATACCCACTTGTAGATCTTCTGCGATCCAAATCTCTAGCCCAGTCTGCATCAACAAATCCATGTATGTCCACCACTCTGTCCAATCCCGATCTTCCTTGGTAGCACAATCCATAACTGGTGGTGCCACGAAGATACCTGAAGACCCTCTTTACTGTTGTCCAATGCTCCTTCC
>JZKD02S1673302.1:520110-531411 GCA_000966675.3 Picea glauca
GATCCACATGTCAGATAACATATTCAATGATGTCATTTCAGACTCTCCATAGATAGCTTCCCAGATATGCCTCACATCCATGATCATCTCATCTCACTCATATGATATGGTGCTTTACACACTCAAGTACATCGTCCTGATACTTCATATTGAGTGATAAGGTTAATACTTGGGGCATGAAAATGGTGATCATGGGTTGAATTAGATAACGAATCATGATGTTTTGGAGTTATGATTTTTACATCATCTCACCTTGGTGGTTATTATAATTTTCTATTCAAGTGTTGTCATGCTTGGGCAAAGTTGTATTGTTGGGGGGGGATCAATGGGGGTAACGTGTCCATATCCCTTACCATAAATGACATATTCCACCTATCACCTATCTGTTGTCCTTTCTTTTGGGCTAGGTGTTACATGTACCCCAAAAAGGTTTGTGCTTCATAATCCCATTAGAAGAAGGGCATATAAAGCTCGAGGTTGATGCAGCTTTATAAAAATGATATGGAAAGAGAAAAGGTCCCAATTAAAAATGTGGGGAAAAGAAACAAATAAGAAAAGTAAAGTATTAAAAACCAAGAAAAGAATAATGATGATCTATATCCCCTTTCTTAGAGGCCATCACCCCAAGTCCTATGCAATGAATGTATATCTTATAAAAGGACTTAGAAAATGAAATGTCAAAAGACAAAAGAGGTCAAATCTATAAAGAAAAAGGTAAGTAGGGGTTTGGAAAGACACAATTTTGAGGAAAGGGTATCTCATTGCCTAAGCTCTCCCTCTACAAAGGTGCTCATGAGGATGAATATTATACATGGCCTTGCATGTCAATGACATCCACCCCATGAAGTAAATCTCAATCCATAGAATTATTATTGCACATACCCCTTGATGGGTTTCCTTGGGACATACCTCTAGGTCTAGGTATCAACACACCTAATAGGGGGTAATAATTACCCTCTCATACCTAGACTTGGAAAATTACATAATTTTGCAAGTTAGTGTGAAGTTTGAAGAGGATGTTCTGTGACTTGATCTATCTAGTGGATTTTTTATTAACATGAATCACTTTATACGTTTTGTTTGGATTGTGTACCTTGAAACTGGTCTTCATGATGCCTCTTGGACCATGTGAGCCCCCTCCTTGGATGATGATTGCACATGATTTATGACACTTGGATCCTTTGGAGGACGACTGAGGGGCTACTACCCCACTTGTATGAAGGATGTCTCCACCATTTGAGGAAGGTCATTTGACACTCATATGAGGACATTGGAGGATTTAATGGCATGGCTCCTGTCACATGACCCCCTAACATGTGTGGGCATGACCATGAGGTCATTGGTCATGGGATGTTCCACCTAGTGGATGATTGATTTGATTGGATGTTTCACCTTTTGAGGAGGACGTTGGGCCTTTTATTGAAGATGTTGTACTTGGAGTGATGATCTGATACGTCTCCATGCATGATGTTACCTTTTGGAGATGGAGCATTACCCTTGGTTGATGAGACATTTCCCTTGGAGCATGGATGTTTCAACTTTGTGATTATTGGACACTTTTGATGAGACATTGGGGTTTCCTTGAGGATGGCATGGCACCTTTGATGATGTCACACCCTTTGGAGGGTTTGAGCCACCCTTAGAGATGAAACATTTCACCTCTTGAAGGCAACATTTCACCTTTTGAGCCCTTTTTTAACGATTATGGAGTGAGTCGTCCCCTTTTGAGGCCACACGTGTGAGATTTTGAGCATTGTTCTATGGGATGATTTCACATTTGAGCTTCTTTACTCCATCTTAGAGGAATTATTGAGGGTATTAGAGACCTATCCACTCTTGTATCATGGATTATTTATATATTGTTTCCTTATCTCTAGGTTTTATGAGAGATAAAGACAATATTTTATGCTTTTAGGGCTTGTATTTTGTGAGAATGGTGTTGGATCTCTCATATAAATAAGAGAAGCACTTCTCACTTTCAAAACATTACTACTTGTGGAAATTTACTACTACTTGTCTCTTTCACGAAGAATGCTATGGATGGTTAACTAGGACGATTTCTTTGGGAGCTAATGTTTGTGGATATTCTACTACTTGGATGATATGGAAACTAGGGTTTTGGTGGATGGAGGATGTTTTGAGTAAGTCTACTCTTTTTCATCTTATTATTTTGTTTAATTATGCATTATTAGATTGATGTTTTTCTCAAGTGGTGATTCTTCTTCCTCTTTGATCATTTTTAAACAAACCCTATTTGTCAAAACCCTTGGAAGGTTTATTAGTGGAGGAACCTTCCCTTGTATCATCCCCGAAAAAATTTAGGAGGATTACCTAGGGTTAGTAGTGGACAACCTCTAAGCCTCACCCTAAAAGTATCCACTTCATTCTCTCAAAGAAGGAATTATTTTTGACCCCATATGCCCAAAGGAGTAGGCACTATTCTTTTCTCCATAATAGTCAATCAATTTTCCTGAATTTTACTGCTTAGGGTTACGGTTAGGGTTTCAGTTTGTTGCAATTCTTTCATTTTCAGCCATAGAAACCTAGACATTTAGGGTGTTTAGGAATACTATTGCTCTAAACTCGTCACTAAGACCCTAAATTATTTTTTATGGAATGGCATTACAACGATCTAAGGAAAAACGTCTAGGGTTTTAGGGATGATTTTCACTACTAGTTTTTTTTTTTTTTTTGTTGGCAAATAAAACCCTAATTTAACCTAGGATTTACCCTTATAATTTACTAAATCATTTTATGATCAAAGGGCTATCTCTTTGTTGTTGTGAGTGATTATTTTACTATTGTCATAAAATTATTACTGCTGAAAATTCACTGATTCATTGTTGTTATACATTTATTACTGCTGAAAATTACACGTAATACTACTAAAAAAATGTGTATTTTACTGCTGAAATAATCTTTATACTATTAGAGATCACTTATTTTAATTTTTGTAATATTTTTCTTACAGCTATTATAACTGGTTTATTGCTGATATTTTATACATTTCTTCCATTTTTCACATCATCCTTAGACATTTTCTTCATTTCTAATGTTTGGGGATCCTACATAATTCATACTTGACCCAGAGACCCACTTCTCTAGGCTTAGATCCTCTGCACCTTAAATTTGGAAATTATCTTACCACACCACCTCTCTATCACTTCACATATCCTTATCTTGGTGGTAGTGTTAGTAGTTACCCAGAGGACCCTAGACTTTATTGTGTCTTGCCTAGGTATTCTTGGAGGCTATTGGGGAAGCCTTCCTTGTATTGGATATTATTCCTTCACTAAAGAGAGAGAAGTTCTTGCCTAGGTGACAATGGTGACATATTCCATGTTCCACTTGTCTTAGTTCCTTGTGAAGTCTTTGCACTCGGTGCTAGATTGTGTGGTAACATGTACCATCCTCAAAAGGAGGAGTGTCCAGGGGTTTTCACCGGGATATGCTACCTGGGGAAAAAGTGTATCGATCCATCCTAAGTGTTTTTTTATCCAGGATTGTCTATTTATGAGGCTCTTGGATGGAACTTATTTGATTTCAACTGCAAGTATGTCTTCAATTTTGAATCCAGGTTTGTTGGTTTTAAGAGCTGCACACAAACAAATATTTACACACAAAAATCTTACATAAGGAGAACAATATACTCAAAGATCGCATTGTATTAATGTACAAATAAAATACATCACTCTCTTACTTCAATACATAAATGAGACCTCATAATATAACATTGAGATGCACATAACAAGATGTCCAATAGAGCATAACAATCTCCATAATATATCCATAAATATATATGTGATATCCATCCCTAACGTCACTCATTGTCCTCAGCTTTCATCGTACCTAGACTTCTAGAATAATTCTACTTTCAATAATATAATTTCACCACAAATATAAATTATTCCTTCATACTCCCACTTAATGAATACTTATGATTCAATCTGGATATCTTGAATTTTCTTCATCATCTCTAGTCTTCTTCATCTGCATCATTGTTTGTGTTCTTCATCTGCATTTGTTTCTTCAGTTTTCGTTGTCTTCCTCAGTTGTATCTGAGTCAAACATATGAACTACGCCATCTTCATATCAAGGATTTCTTTAGCTTACCCTTGATCTTCCCATGGGTTTTCTATGGGTTACCCTTCAACCATTACATCATACCTATGGTTTTCCTCAGTTCACCCTTAACCATTACAAACTTGAATTGGTTTCATCTTATCACGAAACATTCATTACATTAGGTGGTTTCGGTTGACCAAAAACATGCATCTATCATTACAAAGTAGTTTCTAGTTTACCACAAACCAGTACAAAAATACTTGACTCAAAGAAATGACTCAATAAACTGACATCTCTTTCTTAAACATGTTTAATTGACTTTAATGACAACTAACCTTTGGAGGACCAACTAACTCATGAACTTTGTATGGGAGATATTGTTGTACATTCGAAGTCTTGACCCTGTAAAATCCTTTCAACATAAACACAACATTCTTCCATTTAGGGACATTTATCCAACCATATTGGATCTGTATGTGAGGCTTTGATGTTTCTCGATTCCAACACTTGTGATGATCATGATTTGTAAGACCACAAACACTGCAGGGATGTAAGTTCCAACATTTTGCCTTTGCATGCCCTACTCTGCCATAATGACTACAACATGTTTGTTCATGTTTATGTACTTGGTTTTTTGTTGCAGTTGTTGCTCCTGGTTTTTTGTTCTTGCTTGTACTTGTAGATGATTCACATGTTTTCAATGTTTTCGCTTTCACAAATTGGATAGTTGTATTGCTTGTTTGACCTTCATATCCAAGGCCTTCATTTCTTGGTCGTACACATACTTTTATGAGTTTATGAATACCTTAACCATTCTTGCCTAATCCTTTTCCTTCAAAACCCATTTTATTCAAAAGTTTTGAACCAATACCTTTTATGTACTTTTCAAAGCAACTTCGTTCATCATGCATTAAGGAACAAAGGTTTTTCTTTCATCCATTCCTGATTTCCCACAGAATGGAAAGAAGGGGGCCATCCCGGTAAGAATAACTAGGTCATAATTATCTACCTTGCTACCCAGCCAGCATTGAGAGAATAGACCATCCAGATTCATTAGAGTAGATAATATCCTCCCTGCTTCCCTTTCTTGTTAGTGCCTCCCTTGCCAACTAGACTACAATAACCCTTGTTTTTGCACTCCGCTCTTTCAACGGGTGATGTGACCGTATAATCCATCCTAGGGCCAATCTTCAAGTTCGTTATAAGGACCTGCTTGAGTGCCTTAACTGGGTTTGTTTTTATATAGTCATCGAGTTCTCGGAGGAAAAGAGTTTCTCCAAGTTTGGGTGTCCACTCAATCTTGTGAGTTAGATGAAAATATCATCAAGATCATCATTTGGAGAATCATCATTTTGAGTCTCGGAACAAGAGAGAGACCTTTGTACATCAACACTATTATCATTAACCAAATCACAAGAACTATCAATCAAGTCACTTGTATCACAGATTGCATCACACTTTACTTTCTCTTGTTTTAGTTGTTTTACTTCATTTTTTAGTGATAACAACACATTCTCCTTTGCCAATAATTATTGTTGCAGTGATTCTATCAATTTGTACTTTTGATCTTCAATTTTGAAAACATCATCCACAAATTTATCTAGTGATGTCAACTTTTCTTCTAATGTGTCGATGCGTTGTGTAGAAGAACAAACAAATTCATGATAAAGTTCATTATCTCATGTTCTGAATTCTGCAACTTTGCTAATTATGGAATGGTTTTCTTTTTGTAACCTATCTATTTCTTGCAAAACATCATCAAGGTCTTGTTGTGGTAGTTCAATTTCTTGATTAGCTATTTGAAGTATTTTTCCTCCTTTGCCCATTTTTAAAACTTAATGATTCATGCTCATTTTCCTTAATGATTTGTGCCCGATCACACTCGCTTATCGAGAAGTAACACAACGAATCGGGTGTCGAGTTCAACTGATCATGCACAAAAATACAACAATGATAAAGGTGTTGAGTACAATCGATCATGCACCTTTCTTCATTAAAGACAACCAATTACACATAAATTCTTGAATCTAAAATTTTACCTTAACTCTAATTCAAACTATCAACTTAAACTCTTGACTTTTAACCAAATACATTAAAAAATAATTTCCACTTTTACTTTCTTGACTCACCATAACTTTAAACATGACTTCATATTTTCTACCTTAAACTTTACATCACTTTTCAACTATGCTTTTAACTAGCTCTTGGCATTGAATTTACAATTTATTCAAAAGACCCCCTTTTTTGTTATCTTCAAGCAGTATACCAATTACAGAGTATAAATTTCCATCCTCGTGACCCCTTATAATAATTCAATGCCAAAAATACTTTTGGAGAATTATATAACTCTTTTCTTTTGTCTTCGGCGGATTTTTTTAAATGTATAAGTTCCCTTAATATAGTTTGAAATGCAAGCTATACACTTTTCCTTATGCGTTATTCACATTCAACATTATTTGGAAACAATCTTTTTTTTAAATAAAAGAAAGTAATGTAATTGTCCATAACGATAAGGCATACGTTCACACTTTTCCTTATGCGCTATTCACATTATATTATTTGGAAATAAAAAAAATTTAAATAAAAGTAAGTAATGTAATTGTACATAATGATAAGGTATACGTTCAAGAATAAAAAAAAAATAGGTCATGTTATCTCTTATTTCTAGGAATAATTAAAGAGATGATGTCTCGAGGCCCTCAGGTTGCAGACATGGAGTACCAAGAGACAAATGACTGACAGCGTCCACATGCATATACAGAGACCCACTTCACCACCACACATTCTCGGTTCGTCACGATGGTATTCACCACATCAGCATGCTTCCGGAAGACAATGGGTCTTGCTCCATGAGGTACAAGTCAAGTATTGTGGTAAGTGTCACTTTAATACTTGAGGCATTTGAGTATGTTGCATTTAACGTTGCTTTTGATTATAGAACGTTTGCTTGGAAATTATGTTATTTTCCCTATTTCACCTTGGTGGTTGACATCGTGCCCTAGTAAGTGGTCACCCTTGGGGAAAGGTTTGCTACTGGGAGGTATTCTTGATGAGTCATCGTGTCATTCTCAATCATACTTATAATTTTTCACACTTCATCATTTTTGTCTCCTTATCTTTTGTGATTTTCGGGTGTACTGACCCAAGAAGGGATTGTACCTCATTTCATGGGAAGAAGGGGTTGAAGGCCCGGAGGGAATGTAGCTGGAAAAAGATAAAAGCCAAAATTATAACATTCTAGATGCTCACCCAAAGAGGTCTTGAGAACAATGAAACGTTTCTCTTAAAAGAATTAAATCCCTGCAAAAGCTAATTTCATATATATAAATATCCCACTTGTTGAGGGATCTACACAAGTGTGGTATACCCTTTGCTTTACCCACATGACACTCTATGTACCTCCGGCTTCAAGTGACATTGTGGTACTGGCTTCAAGTCTTATGTTACCCATTTGGAGTACCCAATTGTTCTAGACTGTAATTAATTAATGAAAAATAATGGGCTTGGAAAAAGGTTGCATTGAAAACGAAGGTGCAACACACCCTCTACAACGACACCCATAAATGAGACAATACGAACCCTTGTATGTCATGAACCCCATGCCCAAAAATTTTGCCCCCATCCACTTCATCTTCTTCACATGACTTAGAGAGGGTCCACCTGGGAAACACTCCTTGACTTGAATAATGACTTACCCAATAGGTCACCTTGACAACCCTCCCATACCTAAACTTTGCAAGTTGCATAGGGTCTTTGAGCACTTGTTTAATTTGATGAGGTAGTTTTGATGCACATGTTTAGGTGGCACTTATTTTAAATGTGATTTTACTTTCCATGATACATTTGACTTAAAACCCTTGGAGGGTGCACTCATTTTTCTTTGCAGGACCTTGCTTGGTGGATGATTTGGAGGAACAAGCCAAGCTTGGGCCTTTGTTGGGGCAGGAATTGCACAGGTTGGATGTCATGACCCACACCCTGGGGCTAGCTAGATGATGGACGTTGCCTTTGGAGGCAATAGACGACACCTTGGAAAGTGACACCTAGCCCTTTCCATCCCAACGACTTTCCTTTGGAGGCCTTACGCCACACTTTTAGGGTTTGACGTCATGATTTGGGGTTATGGCTTGCGGTGATGATGATGATGATTTGATGGAAACTTGGCACCTTATGATGAGGATGATACCTTTCACCATGTAGAAGACCCTAGTGCATGAAGGGAAGGTCTTAGGAGGCCCAACGACTTCCTCCTTATGCTCAACGACTTTCCAATTATGCCAAGACGTCACCCTAAAAGGTCTTGACATCACCTTTAGGGTTTCTTTTTGTGCAAAATTCAAGTTAAAATGTAAAAGGGCAAAATTAAGGAGGACATCCCGCTTGTTTTGTGGTTTACCCTAATTTTATGTGGAAAAACACTTTTTAGAAGCCTAGTATAAATAAAGGCTTGGATCATTTCATTTTATAACATAGCTCTCTCATTAAAGAAGACATACTTGGTTGAAATGTTCTCCCTCTTTGGGAATTTTGGACTCTATCTCTCTTATGCAACATTTTGGATGTTTGTCTTGGTATATTTTGGAGCTAAGGTGGTGCGCACCTCTTGGAGGCTTATTCTTTTGCATGTTGATGGAAATTGCTTGGTAAACTAGGGTTTTGTTATTGTTATCTTATGGAATTGACAAGAAGATTTATGCACTTGTTGGTATTTTCTTCTTGTTTCATAAGTATTATTGTCTAGAACTCTTGGAGGATTATAAGGGAATACACCCTCCACCAAGCTTCATCTTATTTGCTAGTTTATAAGTCAATTTTTGCAAGGTTACTAGGAGTAAAAGGGCTTACACCCTCCTAGATTTACCTTTGTTGGTTTTGCATGCTCTAGGGAGTAAAAGGGCTTACACCCTCCTAAATTTACATTTGTTGGTTTTGCATGTTCTAGAGAGTAAAATGATTACACCCCTAGAGATATTGTGGATCCAACTCTTATAATCAAGACTCCATTTACCCAATAGATTTAAAGCACTAATCTGAAAATTGCATTGGAGAAATAAAATACTTACATTGGTATGTGTGAATTTTCGAGATATTTCAATTGTCTGAAGTGGAATCAATTTTACATGATTTAGGCCTACTTGAGCCACTAGGGTGTCTAGCTTAGCTAAGTATATCTTGTTGTTGTTATAACTTTATGATACATCCATTAGATCTGCAACAAAACTCACTTAAACTTTTACTTTAACTTATTTTTCAACCATGGAAATTTGCTTGGAAGCCATTATTATTATTCTACTGCTTATTGGCTAACTTTTTGTGGTTGAAATTTGTTGTTGTAGCAAATATTTGCTACAGCCACTTGGTTGTCACTATAATTCTCTAAAAACACTATCTAACAACCCTCTTTTACCATCAATGTTTATGCTTAAGTATTGGAACATTATCTGCTTGTTTAGTGCTTCACTGTCTAATAATTTTTTCGTACTTTGGATGGTTATTTATGCAGTTAACAACATTTTTCCTTGTTGATATATATTCTTGTTTACTATTGCAATATAGGACAACAAGCTTCACTTGCTTGTCCACTTGATTATTAGGCTTGTATCTCGATTATTCGTCTTGTCTTGAGCAGGTTTAACACTTTGGTGCAGGTAATCAAGGCTTTGGAAAACATTCTCCTTCTACAAGACTCATTTCCAAGCTCTCATCCTTCTTCATCGTTGACCTAAGGGGTTCTTCTCATCATCTCTTCACCCTCTGTCTCAATACCCCTAGGGTCACCGAGATTTCCCCCCCTGAGGTGATCACATCATCTCTAAAGCGAGGAGAGTACCTATCTAAGGTGACAATGGGTAGGTATTCCCATAGTTGTCTCAACTTTGTAGATTGGGTTGGGCTTTGCCCAACCTACAATCCATGTGATAACAAGTCCTTAGGTTGAGATTGTATCATACTTGATTCCATGTTTAATGTTTTGAATGTTATACTTAAGTGGAAGTTTAAGATCATTCAACTTTGGATATAAAGGTTAAACAAACAATACCACTATTCTATTTGTGAAAGAGGAAACATTGACAACATGTCAATCATCTACACATAGTAGTAATAACAACAAAGTCATGCTGAAATTTTGATTCTTTGAAATATAAATATCATACAGGGTTTACTAAGAGAAATGTTTAAGCCAATAATTTCACTAGTTATTTCAATGGTTCTTATGATTAAGATGATGATAAGGTATGCTTATTTTTTATCTCAATTTTAGGATACTATCAATTTCCTTTAAATTGTGTGTTTATGTTTACATCATTTACTGTGTCGATTTACCTATAAAAAAATTTTATTAGTAACAACTATTTCATTTTTAACTTCGAATAAGTTTGTGGATGTCTCTTTATCAACTTTTGAAATCACTATTTCATTTCATTTCATTCTAATTATTTAATTGTAATAAACAACTTTTTGATTTTGATTTTTTAAATAAATAATTTATTTATCTATGTCTAATTAAACTTATTTAAAATTTTATAATATTTTATCAATTTCATTTTTCTTTTAATAATTTGTTATTTCTTAGCAATCAAATTAATTAAAAAAAAATGTGTTTTCATTCTATAAATCAATAAATCAATGTTTTAAAATTATCTTTTAAATTTAAGGTCTAGACACTTTTGAAAATTTTCAAAATAAACTTTGGCCAATTTACTAACAATCATCTTGTCTCTCTATCAAAGCACATAAGCCAATCATATATAAGATCTTCTAAATACATCAAGACTAGTAAAATTTATTCTTTATCATCTTTTAACTAATACATCTCAAAATATTATTCAATTTCATTAATTTATAAAATATTTTATCTGTTTATATTGATTATAGAACATTAAAAATTTATATTTTAGTTATGACATTGTACCATCATGTTTATAGTTATTTTTTAAATCATATTTAAAATATTTTATCTGTTTTATATTGATTATAAAACATTAAAAATTTATATTTTAGTATGTGACACTGTACTATTATGTTTTTCATGGTTATTTTTCAAATTATATATATTTTTTTGAATTGTGATTTTAGACATGGTAATTTTGTTTATTTTAAATAATGTTTTTCAATTTTAAAATGATACTCTCTTGTTTATAGTTTGGATAGTTGGGTAGCATATTTATTATTCTCCTTACTCGGATTCAATTTACAAGGGTAGATGACCCCTAGGATAGAGGTTCACTCTAATGG
>JZKD02S1673304.1:88700-115790 GCA_000966675.3 Picea glauca
CTGATGCCAACATCCAAGGTACCTGACCTAACTATGATCCATGCAGACATTATTACATTATTTACCCTCGCAGGGGCGCGGAGATCCCGTTTACAAAAATATAAGTGCTGGTGTTCAAAAACACCCAGTAGAACCCTGCTGTCTTCGACATAGATAATCTTGATTATATATGAGTTGAACTCCGTGCTAAACGAGCGGTCAACATCCCCTTTACAGGTTTCAAGCTTTATTCTTTCATTTTCTTACCGGGCTATGGTCCTGTTATGATTATGCATTCAATGCATCAAGACAAGGGGCGATTACCATTAGAGGGGGCAGAGCTCAAGCTGGCCTGTGGCTTTTATAGGTGGCCTTTATCAATTTTACATAGTATATACATATATAGAAACTGCATCAACCTCTAGGACTTCAACCCCTTCTCATGAGAGAATGGACCATGACCTATTACCAAAGTTTGATACACTGCGAGAGGCTCCGGGGTGGAAAGTGTTCAGTATGGTGGGGAATGAAACGTTCCCTTTGTGAGGGCCCCCCAATAGTACCCCTTTTCCCTGGGCGGTGACAACACAAGACTAGGGCAAAAACAAGACAACAAACACAACTTCCCAAGCCAGTGATCCATTATCAAACTTCAACCAATGATCCTCATCCACATGCCCAATAAATTAAGCACAACACTTCGCATGAAAGAAGGACTAACGTACCTCATGGTGACATTGGTTTACCATCTCCCATACACCGAGTTGTCTGGATGTGATGAACCTTAGCTAATTTATAGTTGTAGAGGCAATCTAAGGGCGGTTGTTGGGCTGCCATCTGTGGACATGTTGATCACATCATGGTTGGGATCATTGTCTCCATTGCGGGCCATGAGACATGATCTCCTCTAGTTACCCCTAGGCATGGGGGGGTAACAAGCCCCTTGTTAAAAAATGGTCATGAAAATGTATGACATATTTCTTGTTGTATTTGGAATAATGGGTGCACATTAGTACAGGTCCCATTAGTTATGATTATTGTGCAAAATAATGATGCAATGTGTAATAAAGAGCAACATGCCTATGCTTTTAGTAATAAAATAAAGCACGTGATATCCTAGGAAATAATGTGGGAGAGGCCATGTGTGACAAGTGGGAAAAGCGAAGTAAGAGGTCAAGTCAAAGATTGACTCTCTCTCTCTCTCTCTCTCTCTCTCTCCATATATATATATATATATATATATAGCCTTGAAAAGAATGACAGGGAGAGAAAATAGCATAGCAAGTTGGAAATGCAAGGAGAGAGAGCAAAGAGCAGGGAGCAAACTAAGGGAAAAAAAGAGGTTAGGCCTTTAACCGTACCGAAATATTGCTCTACACCTGCAGAATGACAAGGATTTCCCTCAATTTGCCTAATTAATCAAAAGCTTACTCAAGTCCAAGGTTTAAAACCCCAAAATCATTTGTTCAAACCATGGGTGAATGGCTAGGAGGAGAACTTCTTCCCTTGCGAACAAGCATGCAGGAGTCCTTTGTGCAGTCATAGGGCATTTTGTGTATAGAAGTCACAAGTGCAAAAAATACACCACAATAGGGATCCTGAGTTGTGGTAACAATTATCTGACAAAAGACTTTGTTGTTGTTTTCAGGAGCAGCTGACCAAGTCTTTTGACCACTCCTTTCAGTGACCGGACCTTTATGACACCAAGTCCCTCCCTCGTGACTTGAAACTAGGTTAAATGACGAATTTCATTCCACCCAATATTTTTTTCCACGGGGAACAAGAGGGGCGTAATCTACCCTTATCAATTATTCAGACCATATCATTCTATTCGATTGTTGTTTTCAGGAGCAGCTGACCAAGTCGTTTGACCACTCCTTTCAATGAACAGACCTTTATGACACCAAGTCCCTCCCTCGTGACTTGAAACTAGGTTAAATGACGAATTTCATTCCACCCAATCTTTTTTTCCACAGGGGACAAGAGGGGCGTAATCTACCCTTATCAATTATTCAGACCATATCATTCTATTCGATTGCATTTTTAATGTTTTTTCTGCTCTATGATCTCTCTCTGGCATTAGATTCTCCAATTCACCGGTTGGAAGTTTCAAAATTATGATGCCCATGTAATCAGAAAGTGAGATAGAACTCACGTTAATCCCTCTCATTTAATCAACAAAAGACTTACATTTATAGCTTGATACACAAGCAACGGTTTCCTCAAATGATGGATCTGATAACCGTGTAGAGGACACGAGGAGTCCAAGTTTATTAACTAATTCTATATTTAGCATTTGTACATTAATGTCTAACACTTCCCCTTAATGGAGAAATGGATTTTCTACCACACATAATTGTTTCCTGCATTCTTCAAAATTCATCTTTCCAAGAGGTTTGATAAAGATGTCAGCCACATTATCAGTGGTATTACAATAGATCAAGTCAATTTCCTTTGACTGTATCTTTTCTCTTACAAAATGGTGTTGGATTTCAATATGCTTTGTTCTAGCATGATAAATTGGGTTGTGAGCCAATTTAATAGAACTTTGATTGTCACATTTGAGAACAGTAGACTTCATTTGTTTGTTGCCAATATCTTCAAGAATTCTCCTTAACCAAACAGCTTCACAAGTAGCATTACATAGAGATTTGTACTCAGCTTTTGTTGATGACAAAGAAACAGTTGGTTGTTTCTTACTGCTCCATGACACGACCCCTGTACCAATGTTGAATGCATATCCTAAAGTTGATTTCCTGTCATAAGGATTTCCGGCCCAATCTGAATCAGAGTAACCTGTCAACTCAACATCACAATCATCAGTATACATAATACCAAAATTAACAGTTCCTTTCAGATATCGAAGAACTTTCTTCGCAACTATCCAGTGGCTTTCAAGTGGTTTAGCCATGAATTGACTAAGGATGTTGACTGAATATGCTATGTCTGGTCTGGTAGTAGTGAGATAGTTCAAACTTCCCACCAACTGTCGATACAAAGTACCATTTGCCTCTTTAGTTTCATCAACACTAGATAACTTAACATTATGTTCTAAAGGTGTTGACACTGCCTTGCTTTCACTCATATTGAACCTTTCCAGAATCTCCCTTGTGTATTTGCTTTGAGTGACCATTGTTTTACCGTCTTCTCTCCATATTTCCAAACCTAAACAATAATGTATTTCACCAAGATCCTTCATTTCAAACATCTGTGATAACTGAATTTTAATATCTTCAATCAAGTGAGAAGCACTGCCTATTATAATCAAATCATCAACATATAAAGATACTAAAGCAACATTCTCATTTTCATCCTTTTTGACATACAAATTAGGATCATTTTTGCTTTTCACAAAACCTTTATGTGCAAAGAATGAATCAATCTTAATATACCAAGATCTAGGTGTTTGTTTCAAACCATATAAAGCTTTCTTTAGCTTACACACAAGATCCTCTTGTCCTTTCTTTATAAATCCTTCAGGCTGAACCAAATAAACTTCTTCTTTTAAATCACCATTCAGAAATGCAGATTTAACATCTAACTGATGTATTTTCCAATTGTGTTGTGTAGCTAAAGCAATCATGACTCTAATTGTATGTAACTTAGCTACAGGTACAAAAGTGTCCTCATAATCAATTCCTTCCTTTTGTGAATACCCTTTTGCAACTAATCTAGCCTTGTATTTGTCAACACTTCCATCTGCATTAAATTTGGTTTTATACGGCCATTTACATCCTATGGGAACTTTGTTTTCAGGCAGTTTTGTTAATTCCCATGTTTCATTCTTCATTATTGATTCATATTCTTCATTCATTGCATTTTTCCATTCCTTATGATCTTTAGCTTGTTCATAAGTAACAGGTTCTACAACATTCATTGCTTGTGTCATCAATGCATAATCTTTATACCTAAAAGGTACCTGAATTGTTCATGATGACTTCATTTGAGTTCCACCACCTTCATTTATTCTTCTCTATGGCATAAGATCCATTCTGGATGACTCAAGAGTGTTTGTAGTATCCATGTTGCTTCCACTTTGTTCCTGCACATGTTCCTGCTCTTGTACCTGTTCATGTTCATCATCTATCTCAGACTTTTACATGAGCATCATTGTCATAAGGACTCAAGAGTATACCAAACATCATTTTTACTTATCTCATCATCTGTATTCTCATGAAAAATCACATCTCTGCTTGATATCAACTTATGTGCACTAAGATCAAACAACTTTTGTGCCTTATGATCATCAAAATAACCAAGGAATACACACTTAACAGATTTTGCATCAAGTTTCTTTCTCTCATCTTTTGGAATATGAGCAAATGCCTTGGAACCAAATATTCTTAAATGACCAACTTCAGGTTTATAGCCATAAAAGACTTCAAAAGGCGTCATCAAATCTAGAATCTTAGTTGGACTTCTATTTTTCAAATAAACAGTAATATTAATGGCTTCTGCCCAAAAACCATTAGAAATGTTTTTACCTTTCAACATGTTGCGAGTACATTCCACTAATGTCATGTTCTTCCTTTCAGCTACACCATTTTGTTGTGGTGTATGAGACACAATGAATTGTTGAATGATCCCATTGTTCTTGCAGTAGCTATCAAAAGCTCCTAAGGTATATTCTCCACCTTGATCAGATCTTAGAATCTTGATGCATTTGCTTGTCTGCTTTTCCACCATAGTTTTAAACTCCTTAAAATATTCATACACATCACTCTTTTTCCTTATAAAATAAGCCCAAGTAAATCTAGATCTGTCATCAACAAATATAAGAAAATACCTTGCACCTCCAAGTGACATGGTTTGCATGGGACCACAGACATCAGTATGTATTAATTCAATTATCTCTCTCTGTTTCTTCTCTTCATGCACTGGAAATTCTTCCCTATACTGCTTACCTAGTGCACAAGCTTCACATTCTATATGCTCATTTTTCAAAACAGGAAGTCCTTCAACCATCAATTTCTTCTGAAGTAGCACTAGGTCATTTTGATTAAGATGTCCATACCTGCGATGCCATAGCTTAACTGTTGACATTGTTGTAGATGTCAATGCTTGATGAGTGCCCCTTGTTACATCAAGCTTATACAGAACTCCAATTCTTGTTCATGTGGCTATGACTTTATAATGATTCTGAATATCCTTCACAAAACATTGAGACTGCATAAATTCTACATTCAAATTTTGATCAGTTATTGTGGAAACAGATATCAAGTTCTTTTTGATGCCTGGAACATACAACACATTTTGAATCTGTTTCATTTGCCCATTAGGTAAATTCACACATATTACTCCATAACCCTGAATCTTATGAGATCTGTTATCTCCTAAATATATGTGTGGTTCATCTGTGCTCTCATGATATTCATCAAACCATTCTTTGTTACAAGACATATGAGTTGAAGCTCCTAAATCTATGAACCATGCACTTTCATCATCAGTTTCTGCGGACAATGCAGCTTTGGAAATAAACAACTTTAGATTCCTAAAACCATCATTGATAGAGGTGTCACTTTTCACATAATTCCCATTATGTTTTCTGAACTTCTGTATGGATTCATTGGCTTTCCTTTTATAACAATCTTTAGCATGATGACCAGGTTTCCCGCAATAAAAACAATCATCATTTTTCTTATCATGTGCATCAAATTTTGATTGAGTCATACCTCTATTCCTTGGTTGAAACTTGCATGTTTTGTTTATGTCCCATGGCTTGCCCCTGTATAGTTGTTTCCCTTTGGCTACTAATGCCAATTCTGAAGTATGAGAGTCCATCTCAAACACCTTCATTCTTTCTTCTTCTTGTAGAAAAATCCCTGTCAATTCTAAAAACGTAGTTGGTTGTGCTCTACCTCCTAGACTTAAAATAAAGACATGATAATCTTTGATTAACCCTTTTAATGTAACAGTTACCATGTCAGATTTTGAAACTTTTTCACCAATTGCACTTAATTGATCACTTAGATCTTTAATTCTGGAAACATAGGTGGTAATATTTTCATTTGCTTCCATTTTTATGGACAGTAACTTAGTCTTCAAAAACAGAAATCTATTTGAATTTGTAGTTTCATACAGACCTTTCAATATCTCCCAGGTCTCCTTGGACGTTTTACAGTCTCTAATGTGTGGAATTATACTGTCCTTGAGAGACATCCGCAACAGCACTTTAACCTTCGTTTCTCATTTCTTCCAATTTATACCAACAGCACCTGTGGGTTTGGTTTCATCTCCATTTACAATAGCCCACACATTCTATGCTTCAAAAATCGTCAATATCTTAAATTTCCAGTCAATGTAATTATCACCATGCAGCTTAGATGCTTCATTCAGATAATTATCTGTGAATGAATTTGACATTTCTGCAGAAAATCTTTGAACAACTCAAAAAATACCTGGAAATACCTCTTTAAACGAATGTCTCACGGTTCCAGGGACAATTCGCAGGCTTCCTCCACAGCGTATACAGCTTCACAACAAGTTCTCGGGCTTCCCAACAACAGCAGCGAACAGCTAATTCATATCGACCGAATTGCTGAGAATGACAACACACACTCAGCAATATAATAGGGCAATCTAAGATCGAGTAGAAGGCAACAACGATGGCGCCTGCACAGTCGAAATCAGGGATTTTCGTAGGGCTCAATAGAGGGCATATCAATACCAGGCTATCTCCACTCTTCACGCAGGAAGCTGGGCGCCAACAGCAACACCAGTCAGCAGCGCAGGCTCCTCCTTCACACCAGTCAGTGTACACGCTGTAATCAACAAAAAAACGACTCATGTACATGCCCAATCCAAGGGACAACCCAAAAATACACCTGCAACAATGGCCAACAGCTTACGCGCCCAATTTCAGAGACAGAACTCACAATTCGCATAGTTCACGCTCACAGTTAGGCAGACGGTGGCTCACTTGTCCTGAGCTCTGATACCAAATCAGAAAGTGAGATAGAACTCACGTTAATCCCTCTCATTTAATCAACAAAAGACTTCCATTTATAGCTTGATACACAAGCAACGATTTCCTCAAATGATGGATCTGATAACCGTGTAGAGGACACGAGGAGTCCTAGTTTATTAACTAATTCTATATTTAGCATTTCTACATTAATGTCTAACACATGTAAAACTACAAAAATGTATAATTAAAGTAATGTTATGCCAAGCAACAATTACTGCTTGTAGTAAATCATTTGAAGCCAAATGTACCATGTATTGCAGACTTAATTCAACTCATCATTTAGATATGTCATGTAAGTTTGCAATTGCCATGTTTTGACCCCATTGGACCTCAACTAACAGAACTCCACTTATATTGATGAAAAACAACTATTTTCCTCTGCAGATATTGAACTTGAAGAAATTTTCTCAATTTCTTATTTTTGCACTCGTGTTTTAGTTGTCGTTGGGCGGGGGAAGTGGCAGCTGATGATAGTTTAGCATAATTTGATTTGAACAGTACAGGACATCAACTTACTGCAAATAACATTACTAAAATCTACTTTTATCCCACGAGCTGTCAAACCCACACTGGACATGAAACCCTAAATCTAACTTAAATAATATTAGGAGAAAAGAAAAAACCCTGAATCTAACCTAAATATAATGTGAAGACTTAAAGTCAGAAGAAGATAAAGTATTAATGTGGAACCTTGTGAAATATATCTTCGATGTCCCGCTCTCGAAAATCGACGGGGAGATTTCCAACATATAAAATTCTGTTGGATCGGCTGCCCATCCTCAATTTGCAATCAAAGGACCTTCCTGCTATCTACTGACTGCATAAATATAAACAGTAGAATGTTAAGATAACACGAGGGCAAAATCTCTGTAATAGCACTGAAAAGTTTTCGCATGCAATGTTCACGGGTCGAATCTCACAAAATATTACTTGCGCCAATGACTTCATCTCTAACGGGAATTTAATTTTAAATAACATGAAGGTGTGGAAGATTTGGCCCTAACAAAATAGGCACCGGGGTTTAAATTCGGCAAACTGAAAATAGTCCAGCGCATACAGAAACGGGGAATAATACGTTGATATAGGCTTTCATTGTGGAATAACAGAGACAATGGAAGGTAAGGGGTGGCCTCAAGGCTCAGATAATACAAGTACTAGAAGACTAACGGTATGAGCGGTGAGATAATACAGATAGACTGGGAGAGGTTTGGTTTACTAACAGAAAAATATTGTACCGTGTGCGCCAAATCCGAGCGGGGTGGAGGATGTGAAATGCATAATCCAGCCACAAGTAAGTCTCCGTCCTTGCGCCTGTTAAGACCCAGGTCGCATGAGAGATTATGTCAGGAAGGGGTCTATAGCCCAAGAGGTCGTACGGGGATCATTTACACATTAAAGCATCCTTTATGCATGGTTTCAAAGGCTTTTGGAAGTATGAAATTGAAGTATTAATATGAAATCAAATTAAGGAAACGGGAGGATTGAGATTTTACAGTTCCAAATTTATTGGGAAGATATAAGGTTATATAAGCAAAGATGGTAAAAGTTATGATAATTTAGTGGTTATGTAAAATTTATGATAATTTAGTGGTTAATTGGTACTTAGAATAATTGTTATTGGTTATTAATTATAAAGATAAGTTGAATTATTATTATTATTATTAAAGGAAAAACATGTTATTTGAAATGATTTATTGGTGGTATGTAAGGGAGTAGACTTTCACTCTTCTCATATGCTTGTGGGTCTTCTCAACTTATTTCTTTAAAAACAAGCTCTTAGCTAATCAAAAATAGTTTTAGGTCTTTCTCTACAACCAAAAATGATTTGGGCAAAAATTCAATATTACTTATGGTCATAGTTAAGGCTATTTTTAGTGAAGTCATGTACTTTTCAGTAACATTTAACCTTAATCCCATACATTTTTCCAGGGAAAAAAATTCGCTCAATTATATTAAAAAGCATATAATTTTTTTACAACATCAAAACTTTTCCAAGAGAGTATCCCTAAAACTTATACAACTTCAAAACTTCTCAAAAAAGTATTTTCCCCAACTGTCCAAAAGAGATAGTCACAACAAGACTAATCCCGAGCCCCAAAACTAAAATTTATCAGTCCTTCTCATAAGAGT
Organism: Picea glauca; assembly: GCA_000966675.3. Lineage (NCBI taxonomy): Eukaryota > Viridiplantae > Streptophyta > Pinopsida > Pinales > Pinaceae > Picea > Picea glauca. The sequence continues at coordinate 97,777 of JZKD02S1673304.1, forward strand.
ATTTTGAATCTCCAATGAAGGAGAAAAACAGAAAGAAAACAATTACTTCATGAAGATAGGGCTAGACTCTAAGAAACCAAAATACAAAAACAAGAGAGAAAACAGACCACCCAAAGAGACTGTGAAGACTAGAAGCTTGTCCTTCCAAATTAGTGGATTCTAAAAAGTCTTTCTGGACTCGCTGCTCCATTTGACCATTTTTTAAGATGAAGAAAGCCTTCATTAACCTCCAAAGCATGCTTTGATAAGGAGTCAGCCTCCATGTTGAAAGTTCTATAGATATGTTGAAAAGCTAATTTGTGAAATCTTCCCCACAACTTTATAATTCTAGCTTTCCAACCCTCCAGAATACCCACCTGTAAACTGCCTTCTTTTTTCAACCAGTCAATGACCACTTTAGAATCACCTAATAAGTGAAGATCAAGAAGTTTTAAAAACTCAGCAATCCAAAGTGATGCCTAGGCCCCCATTAGCTCTGCTTTTGTATTGGTACCTTTACCATAATTTAGTTTCCATTTGTAGACAGTCGCCTTTTGAACTTTAATAATTCCCCCTGCTCCACACATACTTCCATCGGACTTTGTTGCCCCGTCAAACCAAGCTAGTGTAGTATTCAGATCAACATCGATCATAATATCCTTTGGAATCTTATCTTTTGGATTAGTAGTCTTACAGAGGGGATGAGCAAGGATCTTGTAAAGCATTGTCTTCACCGACGGTTTGATATCCTCAAACAGAGTTTTATTCCTCTCTTGCCAAATATACCACATAGCATAGACAACTAAATAAGAAGGGACTGATTTATCTTTTGTCCAGTTCTTCATACACTCCACAAGAGTAACCCCCATCCAGCTCATGTTTAAATTTAGATCATGCGTAAGAGCATTCCAGACAGCCATAGCAAACAGAGATATAATAAAAATGTGATTTATAGATTCATTATCCGCTTTACACAACGAGTATCCAAGTCCTTTCCAACCTCGTTTCTGAAGAATGTCCAAGGTAAGAATTTTATCTTCCGTAGCCAACCAAGCAAAAACTTTAACCTTTAACTGAAAAATAAAAAATAAAAAATCATACATGTGACTAGATACTATCCCTAATTACAATAAACATAATCATTTTACAATTAATTATTTTATATATTAATATGAATTTTTTTTATATATTTTTTCATTCATATATAATATCACGATATATTGAAATTTTTATATTCTCATATATTAATCATTATAATCAATTTACAATAACAAGAAATTAAATTTTATAATTATATAAATTATTTCAAAATATCATTTCATAATATATAATAATAATAAATAATGATCCCAACTTAAAAAATAATTTATAAAACATAATATAATATCATATTAAAATGAAAAAAAAAAATTAAAACTTCTATTTTAAAATTATATTTAAATTTTGTATTTATTTTAAATTATAAAAATTAAAAATCACATAAATTTATATTTATTTCATATTATATTTAAAATTTATATTTATTTTAAATTATAAAAATTAAAAATCAACATAAAATTCATTTTTTTGGGGGGGTTATGGAGATTTTAAAGCCATACACACATGATACCAAAAAAAAATGTATGTGGGGGTAGAATTAGGATGGGACACTATCACCTCCCTCGTATCACTTATGTGTTTTAAAATAATATAAACACTAGTGTTTATATTGGGCTTTAAAATAGTAACTCTTTGTGAGCATACAAAATATATCATAAAGCATGTTATTTATGAAGAAGTTTTGTATTTGAGGCATAATTTATAAGTGTTGTGTGGCAACGTACTCCTTGCCAAGTAGCTTATAAGGTAATTTTGGAAAATGGGGAGAGTGGAGTAATATTGTTAGGAAAACTTGTATGGCGAGTTGTGAGTAAGCAAAACAGTGCCAATCTCTTTCGAACACGTGAGTTTAGTTGTTACTAGTAAAAGCATAATCCATGTGAATTGTAGATGGAGGAAGTTCTGGGTGCAAGATCTATAATAGTGTCAACCCGGAGATTGGCTGCTATAAAGTTGGCAAACTATGGAATTGTAGATCATCAAAGTTTTGGGTGCAAGATGTATATCACGTAAAAGGGGGAAGGAAAGTTCAGTTACGACAACCCGACAAATAGGTATGAAAAGCAACGACAGTGGGTCGGACTCTCGTATATTGTTTATTAATGCCAATGAGTGAACCTGTATGTTGAGTTGTCGATAGTAAAAGCATAACGAATGTGCATTAGAAAGGGCGGAAATGTAGCAGGGATTGAAGAGAGTGATAAATGGTTTGAAAGTTTTGTGAACCGAGGTCGAATTGTAAACATCGGAAGCGTTTGGTGCAAAATGTATATCACGGAAGTGTAAGTGATAGCATTAAGTCGCGACGAATTGTAGAGTACGGAAGTTTTGGGTGCAAGATTTATAATAGCTCCAACCCGGGGATCGGTCGGACTCTCGTAAATGGTTGTTGAATGCATTTTCTGCTTATAAATGCCAATAAGCGAACCAACCCACCTATCACGGAACATGGGGCATAAAATTTCCGTAGCGCTAAGGCGTGACCCCGCTGAGAGATAATTGGCTAAGTGTTGAAAGGAACTGTGGTCGATCGGGCTCATGATGTGATGATATAGGACCAATCGATGAGTTTGAAAAAAGTCAGGTTCAAGTTTAAACATAATTATTTAAATTGTATTTATATTAATGTATCTTAATAGATAATTTGTGGTCCAAATGTAAACCATGTTCCAATATGTGGACGAATTGTAGACCACATAAGTTTTGGGTGCAAGATGTATATGGAGGAACTGTAGGTGACGCAAGTTTTGGGTGCAGGATCTATAATAGCGCCAACCCGGGGGTCAGTCGAGCTCCCGTAAATCATTGTTGAATACATTTTTTGGTTGTTAATACCAATAAGTGAACCTGTGCACTAAGTTGTCACAAGTAAAAGCAAAATGAATTTGAATTGAGGATGGCATGAATACCCTTTTCATGTTACACATTTTTCACTGAAATGTTCCGATATATACAATTTGATAGGCGGGGCCTTACGTCTCCTTCAAAACCCTTATCACCCTATTTTGAAGCATATCCAACCGTTGACCATTTCTTGACATCTCTTTCGCAGATCATCGAGTTCGCGGGTTCAGGAAATTTCTAATTTCTAGTTGCTATTTCCTGGGTCGAATTGTAAATGACGCAAGTGTTTGGTGCAAAATGTATATCACGGAAGTGTTGTGTGCAACATGTATATCACATAACAGGGGGCATAAGAAATCGATAGCGTTAAGTTGCGATGAATTGTAGAGTACGCAAGTTTTGGGTGCAAGATGTATATCGCGCACTTGTAGATGACGGAAGTTTTGGGTGCAAGATTTATAATAGCGCCAACCTAGGGGTCGGTCAGACTCCCGTAAATCATTGTTGAATACGTATATCACGGAACAGGGGGCATAAAAATTCGATACCGCTAAGTCGCGACCCCGCGGATAGATAATTGGCTAAGTGTTGAAAGCAACTACGGTCGGTTGGGCTCATGATGTGATGATATAGGACCAATCAACGAGTTCAAAAAAAGTTAGGTTCAAGTTCAAATATATTTATTTAAATTGTATTTATATTAATGTATCTTAATAGATTATTTATGGTCGAAATGTAAACCATGTTCCAATATGTGGACGAATTGTAGACCATGAAAGTTTTGGGTGCAAGATGTATATGGAGGAACTGTAGATGACGCAAGTTTTGGGTGCAAGATCTATAATAGCGCCAACCCGGGGGTCGGTTGGGGCTCCTGTAAATCGTTGTTCAATACGTTTTTTGCTCGTTAATGCCAATAAGCGAACATGTGCACTGAGTTGTCACCAGTAAAAACAGAATGAATTTGAATTGAAGATGGCATGAATACACATTTTGCACAGAAATGTTCTAATATACACAATTTGACAGGCGGGGCCTTACATCTCCTCGGGAACCCTTGTCACCCTATTTTGAAGCCCGTCCGACCGCTTTTCGCAGTTGAAACATGTAGAAAAGATCTTGTTAGGAAATGGATTATCTATTGCAGATTTGAATATATTGGACCTTCTTTTCCCTCTTCTATACTCAACCAAATTCCCGTTTGTTTTTCCACTCTACTCTCTCTTTCTCGCTACTTAGCCATTTTTTCGAAAAATGTCCCAATGTGCATTGGCGGATGCACCAGTTCACATTTGCGCTCGTGCTTTTATATTGTGACTCCGACCGACCACTAGCCATTCGATGCCTAGCCACTTTTTAGATCGTGGATTCCTGGGTAGGCGGGCTCTATAACCGGAGTCGAATTGTAAATGACGCAAGTGTTTGGTGCAAAATTTATATCATGGAAGTGTTGTGTGCAACATGTATATCACGGAACAGGGGGCATAAGAAATCGATAGCGCTAAGTCACGACAAATTGTAAAGTACGAAATTTTTGGTTGCAAGATGTATATCACGCACTTGTAGATGACGAAAGTTTTGGGTGCAAGATTTATAATAGCGCCAACCCAGGAGTCGGTCAGACTACCGTAAATCGTTGTTGAATACGTATATCACGGAATAGAGGGCATAAAAATTCGATAGTGCTAAGTCGCGACCTCGCGGAGAGATAATTGGCTAAGTGTTGAAAGGAACTGCGGTCGGTCGAGCTCATGATGTGACGATATAGGACCAATCCCCAACCTGAGGGTCGATCGTGCTCCTGTAAATCGTTGTTGAATACGTTATCTGCTTGTTAATGCCAATAAGCAAAGTTGTGCATTGAGTTTGTTAACTCTCAAAAACGCACCGGCATTTTTTGAAGGAAATATGTCTAATCTTGAAGGGAAATTTTCACTAGCTTCCCTAGCTCCAAATCCAAATCTGATTGTACCATTGGAAAGCTTACGATCTGTAGATGTCGATCGACTATTGGAATGTGCGGAACGGATATTCCATGGCTGAGAAAATTGATTTTTCCCAAAGGCAGTTTTTTCTGAAAATTCTGACTTTCAGTGGTTAAGCTACCCGAAAAATGTGCCAGTCAACCACCGAAAGTGACTGTGTGCAGAATTTGAGCAAGTTTTTGCACAGGTCGAAGATTTTCAAGATGAAATGATATAGAACCTTTTCCAACAGGTGTCTTATGAATTATCTAACTCATTCCARCATCTATTTTTGGTCTATGATGAAGAAAAGAGCGATTTCAAAGGTAAAAGGGTAATTTCCTTTGAACTAAAAGACAGAGTATCCTGCCAGCTCAATCAATTCGACTTGGCTCCAGCAGAAGAAGAGAACTTTAGCCTTGGAAGGCTGTCTCCACATCATCAACATTCAACAAGAAGAAAATCAGAGATCTACCACTTTTTGAGGAAATATCCCTTGTATCTTGCAAAYARTTTTACTTTCTATTTTTAGAAGATCTGATCCATGTTTTTAGGATCAGATGGTTGTTTTGTAATCTTATAAATATCAGAACAAAACATGAACCTGGGGTTCGATTCTGGACTGAGGAATGTTCTTTTGTACTCAGACTTTCTATGCTAATACAGATCACAGGTTCCTTTCAGCTTTGATTGTCAGCTTTTCACCTTTTCTTCTGCATTATTATCTGTGTTGTCAAGCTTTGAATGGCTGTTATCTCATTGTTTAGCTCATAACTTGATAATAAGTCTTTCGATTGTCTCTTAGACCCTGCTTTGCACTGGTTTAGTGATAATTTGTTCTCCACCCACTTTAAAGCCACTTGTTGATTAATCAATTCTTGAGAGCACTGTCTATTTGTTTATCATTTTCATGTTTGAATGCTTTAAGCTGCATTGAGTTGTCCCATTGATCCACCTTCATAAAATACAAAAACATTTATTTCTTAAGTTACCAAGCACCTCTGGTCTGCAACCACGGAGGGTTTCTTGGAGTGATAACAGAGTTGTCACTAGTGAAAGCATAATGAATTGAATCGAGGATGGCAGGAACACCCTCTTCTTGTTACACATTTTGCACTGAAATGTTCCGATATATACAATTTGACAGTCGGGGCCTTATGTCTCCTCGGGAAGCCTTGCCACCCTATTTTGAAGCCCGTCTAACCGCTTTCCACGAGTATTTCTATGCTTGCCACCTTCACACTTCTTTCCAAGTATATGCAATAAGTATATAACTTCTCCAGAAACATGCAAAAAATATCTTGCGAGCAAATAGGATATCTATCACAGGTGTGAATATATTAACCCTTATTTTCTGTCTTCTATACTTTATCTTTTGTCACGAAATTGTTGGGTGCAAAATGTATATGACGAAAGTGTTGGGTGCAAGATGTATATAACGAAACACATGGGATAAGAATGTGATAGCACTAAGTTGGGACGACATGGTGAGATATTTGGCCAAGTGTTGAAAGGGACGGTCATCGGTCGGGTTCCTGATATGAAGATATAGATGGAAATGAGGATTTGACACTCTGCTAACCGAGCAACCCACGAACAATCCAGAAGCTCGAGAAAGTCAGGTTCAAGTTTAAAGGGATTGTGTTTATGTTTATTTAAAATGTATCCATATTAATGTATCTTACTAGATTATTTGTGGTCCAAATGTAAACCATGTTCGAATTTGAATGGTGTTTTGTGCTTTTATATCATGACTCTGACCGACCGCTAGCCATTCGATGCCTAGCCACTTTTTAGATCGCGGATTCCCAGGTAGGCGGGCTTTATAACCGGTGTCGAATTGTAAATGACGCAAGTGTTTGGTGCAAAATTTATATTACGGAAGTGTTGTGTGTAACATGTATATCACGGAACAGGGGTCATAAGAAATCGATAGCGCTAAGTCGCAACGAATTGTAGAGTACATAAGTTTTGGGTGCAAGATGTATATCACACACTTGTAGATGACGAAATTTTTGGGTGCAAGATTTATAATAGCGTCAACACAGGGGTCGGTCGGACTCCCGTAAATTGTTGTTGAATACGTATATCATGGAACAGGGGGCATAAAAATTCGATAGAGCTAAGTCGCAACCCCACAGAGAGATAATTGGCTAAGTGTCGAAAGGAACTACGGTCGGTCGGGCTCATGATGTGACGATATAGGACCATTCCCAAACCCGGGGGTCGTTCGGGCTCCCGTAAATCGTTGTTGAATACGTTATTTACTTCTTAATTCCAATAAGCAAAGTTGTGCACTAAGTTGTCACTAGTGAAAGCATAATGAATTTGAATTGAGGATGGCAGGAACACCCTCTTCGTGTTACACATTTTGCACTGAAATGTTCTGATATATACAATTTGACAGTCGGGGCCTTACGTCTCGAGAACCTTTGCCACCCTATTTTGAAGCACGTCCGACCTCTTTACACGGGTATTTATGTGCCCACCACCTTCACATTTCTTTCCAAGTATATGAAATAAGTATATAACTTCTCCAGAAACATGCAGAGAAGATCTTGCGAGCAAATGGGATATCTATCATAGATGTGAATATATTAACCCTTCCTTTTCTGTCTTTTATACTTTATCTTTTATCACGAAATTGTTGGGTGCAAAATGTATATGACGAAAGTGTTGGGTGCAAGATGTATATAATGGAACATGCAGGATAAGAATGCAATAGCGCTAAGTTGGGATGTCGCGGTGAGATATTTGGCCAAGTGTTGAAAGGGACAGTCGTCGGTCGGGTTCTTGATGTGAAGATATAGATGGAAATGAGGATTTGACAGTCCGCTAACCAATCAACCCGTGGACAATCCAGGAGCCCGAAAAAGTTGGGTTCAAGTTTAAAGGGATTTTGTTTATGTTTATTTAAAATGTATTCATATTAATGTATCTTACTAGATTATTTGTGGTCCAAATGTAAACCATGTTCGAATTTGAATGGTGTTTTGGGCTCGAAATGTTTTGCTCAAACCTACAAGGAATAGAGAAAAAAAATATATGACTTTACATTTTGTATATCGAAGAATATTCTGAAATATAGGAAGCTGCAATATATGCATAATATAGAACAGGAACATGTACAACGAAATGAGTTAATTTTATGAAGAAATAAAAATTTCAAATAACAACACCAAGCATTGAATATCAACATAGAACAACCCCAAATATTTATATTCATATAAACTGGGTCACAAAATACATTTGAGAATATTTCCCAAAAAAAGTTGTCTTCGAATTTGTAAAAAAAACTATAGTTCAGTACATATTCTGTGAAATAAAATGTGTTTGTTAGAATGACTCTGATTGGGACTGTCGCGGACTACAAAGCAAAGATGTAGAAGAATGAAGTTTGTACAAAGAAGAAAGTCAACAATGGAAAACAACAAAACCTAGCAAGAAGTAAGAGAAAATTGTCAAATCTGGGTTAAAGCTTTGTTAGAACAAGTGGATGAAGACAGAAGAATGTAATTAGTATCAACTTACTATGATGGTTTCCCATGCCTTTTCATTTGTTAACTGATGTCCTTTTATGGCTTTCCTTGGCTTTGACCTTCATTGGTAATCTGGTCGACAACCTTTTTCAACCATTCTTCGATGTAGCTCCTCATGGGTGCCACGTTCATTTCATGCCGGATTTTTATATTGAAGAATTCACTTTCCAAGTCCCTTAGATCAATAGTTGTGTAATGCTTCTTGAATATCTTTGTTTCTAATTGCATAACTGACTAGCCAAGTTTTCACATCATCTTCACCATATTCAAGAATTCCATACAAATTTTCAAATGACAATCTTTTATAGATATGAACTTGATCATCAAATGCTTGCTTGGTTAAAAACAACGAGTTTAATATCAATTTCAGGTCCTGGACTTCATCGGTGCTGGCAACTAGATCTATCTCAGTTAGCTTCTTGAATAGTTTGTCCCTTTTAGATATGGTATGGCTACATTCTTGAACGGTACCAACCAGGTTATTTACCTTTTCTTTCCAGCATGCGTTTAGCTAGTCTATTCGATCCAGGGAAGGGAGATCCTCCTGTCTTCTTCTGAATTCCATCATACCGGTAACTTTAACACCAAATGGTAAAACTGCATCGAGATAAAAACCTTGCTCGTTCTTGAGATCTGCTTGCAAATACTCATGAAAATCATGTGCTCTTGTTCCAAAAGAGACCATATTATTTGACATCTCCCAAGATTTTGTTATTAATTCCATTCTTTTGTTTATATTATTTTCCACATAGCCTTAGGCCGATGTGAGAAGGCTTGCTGATCCTTTTAACTTTGGCACAAGTGCGGTGGACCCAACCATTGCCAAAGGAGTAGCAAACAATGGAAGAGGCATTAGAGTTGCCTCCAATTCTTTGATTCACGTCTTTAACATGAGGTTTTCCGTTTCAAGGCTGCTAATAGAGTTGTCTAGAGCATCTCCAGTTGCTCGGTGCATCTTGGATATATAGGAAGGGCGCATGTTGCGTAGGTTGATCTATGAACGATACGTCCCTTTCTTATTATTTACATCTCTGTTTTCAATAATCAATTTTTTGATTCGCTATAAAAAACAACGCTCTGAAATGCAAAAGACTCTTCTTCGTCCAATCTATCTATGCCAATTATTTCCATCCCAGGATTGTGAGGAGCAGTGCTCTCTAGGTGATCGTCATCAGGGAACATTTTGTCAATGTCAATTTATAGTTCCATATATTCGAGGGAGAGATCGTAGATATCAATTTCTCCCCTCGACCCCTCCTATTCTTGGACTGTTGTTTTCCGTTTTTTGCCCCTGGGAAGCTTGTGACAACTTTCAATTTTGTCGGAGGGAGGGTTCTTATCTCCTCCTCCGCTTGAAGAACTGTGTGTGGCATTGTTACTTGGGTAAGTCATTGGAGTATTGCTATGAGATGTTGTGGTCTTGGCTGTGGCGGTCGGGGATTGGGCACTTTTTTCACCCGGGTCTTTTCGGTTCTGCTTGTGCGAATCATTAGTACTGGTACGGAGTTCATTCAGGATAGTGTAAGTGAAAGAACTGTTGAAGTGGTTCCTGACCATGAAATACCGGACTTTCCAAGGCAGAGAGATGAATTGTCCTTTCCTTTTTTCATGGAAAAAATGCGACCAGTAGATGTGCTCCCTTGTTATTCCAGCAAAAAACATTGTACTAGATATGTGACATGGAAGGAAGCAAGAATTTTGTTTAGACCCAAAAGTGCTTATAACATTATAGTTCTCCATTTCTTCTAGTGTGCCCTTCCTATCCATGAAGATTGTCGGTTGGCCAAAAAACCGAGGAAAATACTTTCCAAATATCAATGCTTTAAAAACTGAAACAAAATAATTAAAGACCTTATAAAATTGTTGGCAAGCATCGTGTCTCCATAATTTATGGCACGAGAATGTTACTGAGTCAAATTCAGAGTTTAACTTCCTACACATAGATAATCTAGGAAATGGATAGAAATTCAACACGATGAAAATTAAATAAGATGGCATAAAGAATTTCTTATGCCTCCTGTATTGCAATAACTGGGAAGATATTTGAATGGAAATCAACTTGCGGCAATAGAAGCTGGTTTGTTCCTTGACCGTAAAATATAAAATATACAGAATCATCTGAGAGATGTTGGTTTCACTTTCTTGTCTCATTGTCCTCGTGAAAATCCATGCAATTTGTCGAAAAATGTTTTTACACGCACTAACCTGTAATATGGCCATGTCCTGGGGAGTGGGCATTGGGTCCTATAATAACTTTGGCAAGAGGTGTAATTCACTACCATGCTTCTTTAAGAACTGTTTTCAATTCTCGCCCTTGAAAGTAGGCGTTGGGTCAAGAAGTGTTAACATATTTCAAAATACTTTAGGCGATAGGAAGATTTGGAAATGGTCGCCCATCTAGACAACCCGTTGGTTTGAAATATAGTTCTCAGCACAACACGTGACCAAGTCCTTAAAGTAAAAAAAAATCGGGGATACAATCTGTCATTGCAATTTCAGATGTCGAGATAACTTTCATCTGGGCAGAAGTGGACGAGTAGTAGTCATAAGCTATGGACGACTGAAAATGCTGGTCCTCGTGCCCAAAAATATTCAATGTATCTCCATAGACATGTTGTCGAGCTGCAGCCATGAGGTGATGAAAACCTTCCTTTGCTCCTCATTGTATTTAAAATGGACACTGCAACATCATAATATAATCTCCGGTAAATCTTGGTTCAATGTGCTTTAATAGGAGATGTCCTCAACCTTTTTACCTTTTAATGCCAATCTTTTCAAAGCTAATAAAACGTCATCAATTTGCATTGGGAAAGCGTGCGAAGATGGCAGGGAAATCGATAAACTATTGAAAAACGGGGAAAACATTAACAACTATGTAATATACTTGGATCTTGACAAAGGCATGTTCAAGTTAGAAGATAATTTGTTTATATTTACTTAATCAATTTTCATATTATTTTATTTTATTACTTTTCTCTGTGGCACAAATGCAAACTATGTTCAAATTGGAATGGTGGAGCAACATTTTCATATGCAAGCAAAGTCTCAAATATGCAAACCTGTAAGGTTCAAAAATGATATGCACAATACTAAAGAGAGACATCATGTGAACACCTTTGTAGATGACAATGGGCCAACACAATATTGAATTCTTGCTACGACGACGTCTTAAAAAAACCAAAAAACAATCATTTTTTTGCGAATTCAAGATTGACAGAGGAAACTAATCAAATTCCATAATATTCTCCCATAAATACATTTTAATGGGAGATTACCTCGAGCTTTCCGCTTATTAATGCCAATCTTTTCGAACATATGTGATGAGTTGTCACCAAGAAAATCATAATTAATGTGTATTAGGAAGGGCCGAACGTGGTGGGCATGGAGGAGAATTAAGATGCTTTGGTACTTTTTTGAACCTGGGAGTCTGTTGTGGATTTGTAGATCACCGAAGTTTTGGATGGAAAATGTATACTCAGAACATGGGGAATGAGAGTTTGATAATGCGTACCCGGGAACCCGTGGCCATAAAATTGGCTAAGGAAACGAAAGCGCTTGGTCAGACTCGTGATGTCAAGATATAGATGGATATACAATTTGTGAGTTCGATAAAGAGTGAGGCTTGCGAGTTCGAGGAGGCCGGGGTCGAATTGTAGATAACTGAAGTTTTGGATGCAAGATGTATATCTGAACACGGGGCATGGGAGTTCGATAATGCATTGGGGAGGAACCTACAGCCATAAAATCGGTTAAATGTGGAAATGAACTGGGAAAAATATCAACGGATGCTGGGAAAAATAAGTCGCAAGCTTCAAGTTTGGTGTCGAATTGTAGATCACCGAAGTTTCGGGCACAAGATGTATACCGCACACATGGGGCATGAGAGTTCGATGGCGCCTACGCAGGAACCCACAACCATAAAATTCGCCAACTATGAAAATGAACGGCGGTCGGTCGGAATCGTGATGTAAAGATATAGATGGGCATGGAATCTGTCACTCCGCCATCCTGGGAACCCACGAGCATAGACATAGGACTAAGTATAGAATCAGAAACAGATAATAGAGGGGAAGACAAAAAGGGAGAACGGATAAGTATAGAAGAGGAAAAAGAAAGGGAGGTAAGAACTGCATGCCTCACAGTAAAGAGAATACAATCGACATGAAAGCAAATTGTTACGTAGGAACACATGAAAAGAAAAGATGGAGTACAAATTTATTTATTTTAAGATAGCAACACAGAAAATATAATTGACACGAAGACAAGTTAATGTACAGGAAGATATGGAGTCTCCAAGGAGGAAAAAAAAAACCAGAGCTACAAACCAGTTCAACAAATACAAACAAAGTAAACGAAAAACTATTGGATATGGAACACGGGTAGAAATACGCACCTTTGCATGGATTCTTCTACATTTCTGGTTGAGAGTTCTTTGTCGTGTCCAATTTTCCTGTTTGTTTCTCTGAAAAAAAGTACAAAAACAAAATGGACATGAACATAAGTTGACATGTAAAGAAAAAAGCAAGAAATATGTATATAGAGTAAATAAAATAGAATTATAGTATAAAATAGATGCGACACGGTGCGCGGCTTGGCGGACTCACGGGTTCACATTTATAGTCATGCCTATGTATGACAAGTCCGACCGACCGCAACATGAGATTTAGTAATTTATAGAATATTATAACATTTTATCAAGATTTATAGTAATTTATACAATTCTATAATTTATCACGCATCCGACCCATTGCTTTGTACATTAGAATAAATTACATTAGTGAATAAGTTTTGAAAATATTTTTTTGTCTCCACTTGTCAAACAAATGAAATAGCTAATTTCTTAAAACTATATTGGAGAACTTGCACAACGTATGCACACCAAAGTTTTTTGTAACCATACCTCTTAGTCTCAGGCATACGCGTTGTATTTGTTGCAACACATTGCACCTCAACTTTTTCAGACCTGGCACACAAGGCTCCAACCCTATGCCCAATTACTGTGTTCTTGTTTCAATGTAGCAATACAAAGAATACAATGGACATGAAAACAAGCTGCTACGTAGGAACACATGAAAAAAAAGATGGAGTAAAAATTTATTTAATTCAAGATAACAACACAGAAAATAGAATTGACATGAAGACAAGTTAATGTACAGGAACATATGAGTATCCAAGGAGAAAAAAAAACGGAGTTGCAAACCAATGCAACAAATATAGACAGAGTAAATGAAAAACTATTGGATATGGAACACAAGTAGAAATATGCACCTTTTCATGGATTCTTCTACATTTGTGGTTAGGAGTTCTTGTGTGTGTGTTCATCCAAGTTTGTGTGTGTGTGTGTGTGTGTGTGTGTATTGTAAAAAAAAATTGTGACCAAAATCAATTACAAACCAGGGAGAACTAAGAAGTTGGATATCTCGATTTTTTGCAACAAGATAGACATATATGATTTGAAGCATAGAAATATGATTATGCAATATGCTTGATGTATATTTCATAATTCAAGTGCAATACCAACTGTCACTAGCAAATTTGGGCCAATTTGCGATGACTATTTCGACGCTCTTGCGACGTTATGTCATGGATATTGCGACGAATCTTGGGTCTCTCAAACGCCGCTTCGCTTGACGTGGCACGTGCGATGAATCTGACTTAACGTCACGAGAGCGACAATAGTAGGGAGTTGTCACAATTGTGACAAAGAAGAAATATCGTCGCCAGAACAACTAAGTAGGGAAATCGTCAAAAGCGTGACAACGTAGGGAAATCGTCGCAAATGAGACAATGTAAAGATATCGTTGCAAGAGCGACAATAAAGGGAGATCGTCACACAACCGACAATAGGTAGATTGTCATAAGATCGACAAACGTAACAAAGTTTGCGACAAATCAACTTTTGAAGTGGTCGTCGCAAGAGCGACGAAAACATGGTATATTGCGATGAAATTGCTATACAATTTTCGTGATTTGTATAGCAAGTTCGTCACAAGATTTTTATGCGTTTGTCGCAATTGCGACGAAAATAGGGTATATTGCGACGAAATTGCTATATATTTTCTTTATTTGTATAGCAAGTTCGTCGCAAGATTTTTTATGGGGTCGTCGCAATTGAGACGATAACAATTTATTTATAAAAAAACGATTTTTGAGCAAAAAAAATAAAATTGATTTTTGAGCCAATTATACAAGGTGCTATGATTGCACAATAAAGAGGTCATCCAAGTGAAGTTGTTGCATTGATAGAGTGCTGGTAAGCATGTGCAACATAAGAAAATTGTTTCCATGCTAGGAACCAATTGGTCCTAGTAGAACGAGGTCATTCACACATCCTCTTGTGGAATTGCTACATGATAGCATAGCTATGAATTAGAGATAAATCCATAGCAAGAACTCGAGCCAATAACAAAATCCAACATTCATAGTTAGATCCATGATCAAGAGAAACATAAAGATGACACATTGTTCTAGATTGGTCCTCTAGTATTTTGGAGAACAAAAACACTCTTAATGGGGAGGCCTGATTTGAAATGGATTTGAACGCGAGAATGATTGTAAGAATCAATACCTACAAGTGTAATTTAAAAATTAATGAAGGTTATATAATAAAGGACAATGCAGGATTTAATACATTAAATGAGACAAAGAAAAAAAAGTAAAACAAAATAAAATAGAAAAATGAAAATAGGAGTAAAAAAGAGAGAGAGCAATGGGAACTAAAAGGTCGGTCTCTTGGCCTTCCCATTACCCTTGTGATCTCCTATTTATCCTTTTGACATGACTCTCAAAGGGTATTTTGGCCAAAGAGGAAAGTATGCACAAAGATCCATGAGTTACATTGTAACCAAAGATTCTCAAAATGAGAATTGAGTAACCATTGAAATTTGTTTTTCCCATTTGGGTTGGTTCTAGAGTAAACATTATGTCATTATGTGACATCTCATTTATGTTAAATTAATGGAATATAAGTTGGATTGGAGTTTAATTAAAAGAACAACCAGTGTCCTATACAAAAGTTATTGAAGATGAGATACTAACATGCTATATCTCATATGAAATATGTAGAAATGATGGAGGAACTAGTGAGGACAATGGATCCACTTGCTAAGATCCCTTTGGCATATTAGTAGTATGTGGTTTTAGTGTGGGATGCAGGAGGAAACAATGTTACCCTTGTGGATCCCTTTGAAATATTAGTAGATGACCCCTTTGGCATATTAATAGTATGTGGTTTGAGCAAATTTGGTGGTAGTGAGAACTCTTGAGTATAATCGAGCTTGCCTTGATTGTTATGTGGGGCTTCATATTTCAAAGTGCAATTTTGGGAGCTGACGATTGGCATTGTTACCAGAGTCGAAAAAGTTTGATTCCCTGGATTCAATAGATCTAGTATAGCATGGTGTTGGGAAGTCGTATTTCTTTGAATCATTAGTTTACAGTTGCTTGTATTGAGGGTGAGAGAAAGAAATGGTATGCAAGGCATTTCAAGGTCTCACATGGTAACTCCAATTGTGGAGCACATCCCTTTGATTGTTATGGATAAATTTTCTCTAGTCCAGGAGGATCAAGATCTTGACTACTATAGTTTTGTGCAACACAAAAGAGATATTGATGGGGGTGGTGAGCATAATCTTTAAGGATTGAAATAATATAATTGGATAGAACCCTAAGAAGGGGAGTCTTTGTCAAATAATTGTCAATGGAGAGTTATATGAGGATCCTCTATATGACATTTACTACCATGATTATGAAGAAAAACATCGTAATTTGATATTTTTCTTGGAGATGACTTTTAACATTGTGTTATGGGTATGGTAGGTCATCTTAAACACATCAAATGCATATCATGGGGCTTCAAAAACCATAATAGTTGTTGTGACAATGGGTTCCTTTCCTAATATTTCCATTGACGGTTTAGTTTCAAGTTTCGCACTATATTCATGCTGGTTTTTATTGCTACTCGGTTATCCTCTTTTTGTATGGAAATGCCTAGAATTTCCAAGTGGAGGCATGGCGTTAGGTGGAGAAGATGATGACATCTCATGCTCTCTTTTATTATCCACAAAAGTTGCATTATTTTCTTACTTATTGTAGCTTAGGTGACATGCTATCACAACTCTCTCACTGTAATTTATTTTTTTGACCTCATCAATGGTGTTGGGTTCTCTTTATCTTGGTATTGGTTCGTAGGCCTAAGGTGTTGGATCAAAGCCTTTACATTAAGCGCTAAGCATGATACTAGGGTTTTAGGTCGCTTCTTGTGATTTTTTGTTTTTGTTTTGAGGGTGTGTTTATCCCACACACCTTATTGAATATATGTGGGGGATAAATTGGGTCTTTTCTCATAGACACATTGCTCCCTTGCACATCAATGAAGTTTTTTTAGAGGGACAAATTAGTTGACATATGGTCAAAACTCTCTCATTGTCGTTTATTTTGTTTTCTTCATTGATGGTGTTGGGTTCCCTCTATTTTAGTAGTGGTTTGTAAGATGTGTGGAAAAACCTTGGGAATTTACAGTAATGAATGGGATACTAATTATCCCAATATTGAAATATAAAATGGAAAATGCGAACATGTTCATGGCATGTTTCAAGATAAAAATGGTATGGCATGTGATGCTATAGAATTTCATGATAGCATTGATCTCTCTTTGTCTTCAACTATAGTACAAAATTAAAGATATATTGCATCTAACACTAACCATGGGTTCAATGACAATCAAATTATTGGTGCTAAATCAAAGTGAAAGGAAAGTATCCTTCATCTATGCTTAACGAGGTTATGTGAATCAAGTATGATATTGAAGAACATGAGTGGCAAGTAATCGAGGCCATAACATTGGTTTCTCTCATCAATGACAGAATTATGAAATTTGTCCATGAGGAACCAACAAAGGAGGTTGAAATAATAGGTTTACATAGGAAACTGTAAGAAAAATATGATGATGACCTAAATAAAAATGCAACACTAGGTTTTGAGAAAATAAAATTATAATATTAAAGAAGGAGCCCTTAAAGATTTTGGTCCTTTGTATTTCACTAGAATTCCAAGGTACCCAAATTCATGTCTATCTATATGTATATGGATGAACCCCAAACTAAGATTTTGAGGTCAAATTGTTACATCTATATTTGAACATGTGAAACAAAAAAATGAAGAAACAATCCTCAATGTTGTTGAGGAAACAAAAGGAATTTCAAGGAACTAAAAACATTAAATTGTTGCCAAAATTGTGCCCTCTAATCGACAAAGTGAAGATTGGAATTTATGTCAACATTATAACAATAAGTGTTTATATCATGAACCTCTATATGGATTATAAAATGTAAAGACATAATGAAAAGAAGGGTAATGCTATGAAAAAATTATAAAATATTTGACATCGCCATTTCCAACCCCTCATGTTTAATCCTTAATGTTGTAGAAGAAACAAAAGAAATTTCATGGAACTAAAAACATTAAACTGTTTCAAAAAATGTGCCCTCTAATCGACAAAGTGAAGATTTGAATTTATGTCAACATTAGAACAATGAGTGTTTATATCATGAACCTCTATATGGATTAACATGACCATGAGAAGATTAAA
>JZKD02S1673304.1:116707-144475 GCA_000966675.3 Picea glauca
TCATCAATGATCGCCTTCCACTCCCTCTCTGGAATTGAGGGAGGATGCTCATACCTAGGATTTCCTGCCAAGCTTCGTCTATAAACATCCTGCGTATATTTTAAATATTCACCCGCTGCAGAGGTGACCGCTTTTTTATTGAACGTGTCTACTCCAAAGAGGCCTTCAAGATAATCCATAAGTTCCTTTTTGAGGTTGGAATTTTGGCAATTCCACCTCATGCGTAAGGTTGCCCCAAAAATCAACAAGGCCTTGCTCTCTAGGTGCCTATAAAAATGGTTGTTTCCCACACACAAAAAGATATGATCATTAATTTAAAATTAATAATCTAGATGATTTGTGTATCAGAAGGACAACATTAAAAGATTAAAATATGAATTAAAAATATCTGGGAGTCTTGATTGTTTTAATGGAAGTCCATTATCGTCGACCAAAAATGTGCACGGAAGGGTCCCCGTGCTTGTCACACGTCTAGCTCCAGGAAATGCAACCCTGTCAACCACATCAACATGAGCCTCATCTCTACCACCATCTCTAGACTCTGATCGAGGTGTGGATGTTTGGTGGTGCGTGTCATGGCTTCTATCTAAATTAGGTGTGGAAGATGGAGAAGTAAACAATACTCTAGCAATTGTATGACCGCCCGCATCAGGACTCTGTAGCGTCTCTGTAGCGCCGCTACTACCAACACTGGGTTGAACTGGCTCCAAAAATCTCTTTATAAAAAAGAAAATGTTTTTTCGTGAGATAATGTAAAAGTTAAAGAGCAAAGTTTCATAATTGAACATACATGTACATTAAAAAAAACACATTAAATTATGGTTATTACCTTATATGTGTTAAGTTGTGACATAAGGAGATTGATTTTTGCTAGGGCGTCGGGAGTTTGATTTGGACAATCTAAGAAGCTAGCAAGTTCCTTGTTCGGTTTAATGATATTTTTTTTATTAAAACCATTGGACCAAGGGATGAATAAAACCCCTCCTCATTGGCGGAATCATGATCAACATGGCCTGCGGACTACATATAATTTCAACAAAAACAATGTTATTTCAATAAAATTATATAAGCAAATAATAAAAATAACGTAAAATGAAAGTGGAAATTGATAATCATTTACATGTTTTGCGGCTAGCCCTTTTCCACGATCATCCTGCCACATTATAATGTAATTATAACCCCCAAATATTTAAAAAATTGTTAACGGTAACAAAAAAACAATGTTAAAGATAATATTTACAACAATGTTAAAGATAATAAAAAAATATAATGCAATAAGTAGAGGTTTCTTAAAGAGGTGTTGCATAAGAACCTGCACACTATTAGTCAATGTTTCTATTCAATTCAAATGGTAATCCACTAATAACTCTTTCCCGGGAGCTATCTTTTTTATTGTGCACAGGACTACCCGATTCTCTTCACGTCCCTCATATATGCAATTCGGTTGTTTGTTTGTTGTCTCGAGTCGTGTGTTGTTTATAAACCATGCGATATTGCCGGAAGCTTTAGGTGTTCCATCAATATAGATAGTCGCTCCCTTATTTTTATCCTTGTTTATTAGTTGTATATAATTTGCGGCGAGTGCATATCTCTGCATACTTTGCATGTACCGGACCAGCTGCATCCAATCATTATAATTGTAACACAGTCTGACATAGTCCATCAATTCAGTTACTGTATTGTATTTTACAATTATTCCATCCATGGAAAATAACCCCAAGCCATGCAGGGAGGATGGTGCAATGTGATATGTCCTATTGTTGACAATGAAATCAACATCTATAGGAGGTAGTTCCTTAGGTACCCATTGTTTCACCAGATGCTTCTACCTGAGTGGCACCTCTATGTATCCTATGCTCTCATCATCATAAGAGCATGATCCTTCTTCGGCAAGAAATTTTTTAATGCGTCTACAAAAATTTATTCTGACTTTTTCACCTCTGGTCCTTGTTTGCTTATCATATCTACTAGATGCAATCACATTTCCCTCTATTTGTCCTAAGATTTCCTCACTCGACGAAGAAATATCTAACAGGTACCTGTTTGGTTGTACCTTCAATTGCATGTGCACTTGTTGTTAGTGAGTAGTCCATCATCATCCTAGTTCCAATTTATGAACTTTTTTTTCTATATTGAAAGTTCTAAATAAATTTTTTATATCTTTAGTTTTGGATGCACAATTAGACTAGGGTGCAATTACCAATATTAGTGGTCAACCACCTAATTTAATGTGATATCCCTCTTGATTTTAGACATATTAATGTGATAACACTAAGGACATGATAAGTTTATCATATGGATTTAAGAAAAAAATAGTAGTAAGGTTGTTGTTTGTTGGATTTGTGCAAATTAGAATTATTATAAGAAATGTCCATTGAAGATGAGGGTCAATGCTATGGAGTAAGAAATCCAACCATCAATTGGTGTGTTGCAAATCTTGGGTGCTTTAGTTGGCAATATGTCTAAGGCAAGCCAAGAGTAGAACTATACAAATATTAGTTTTGTTCAAGACAAGAGTAGAACTATACAAATATTAGTTTTGTTCAAGCTAAGAGTAGAACTATACAAATATTAGTTTTGTTCAATCAAAGATGAAGAATAAGTTAGTTATGGTGGTGGTTAACAATAGTGCAACCCACATTTTTATGTAGCAAGTAGTGGTTGTTAAACTCAATGTGCACTTGAAATTGGTGCAGTTGACTTGCAACTGGGCATAAAACGAAAACCGAGACTCAGATTGAGGAACCGTTGTCTCTGTTGGATTCCTAGCATAGGAGTTTAGCTAGAGCGCCCCTCACTCTCGGTTCCAACCCCTCATAAGTTGTTTTTTTCATTGATTTCGATAACTAGTGATTTTCTCAGTAAGAAGCAATGCAACATTTGGATTTAGAGGTCCAATTTATGAAACCATGCCTCGAGAGCAGATGGACAATGTGGTCACTTAGTCCATGGCTAAACAAGAATGAAGCATCTCATGAAACTAAAAAATGTTGCTTCGTTAGGTTTTTATGCCCCGAAGAGGAATTGTCAAGAGTCCCTGAAATGGTTTGGGATGCGACTTGCAACTGGGCATAAAACAAAATTTGAGACTCAGATTGAGGAACCGTCTTTGTTGGATTCTTGGCATAGTATTTTAGCCAGATCACCCCTCACTCATGGGTGCCATGCCTCAGAAGTTTCTTTAATCATTGATTTCGAGAACTAGTGTTTTTCTCAGTTTGAAGCAATGCAACATTTGGATTAAGAGGCCAATTTACGAAACCATTCCTAAGGAACGGATGGATAATTTGGTCACCTAGTCCATGCCTAAACAAGCTTGCAAAATCTCATGGAACTCAAAAATGTTGCTCCGTTAGTCTTTTATGACTTGAGCAGGAATTGGCCAAGAGTCCCTGGAATGATTTGGCATGCGACTTGCAACTGGGCATAAAATGAAATCCGAGACTCAGATTGAGGAACCCTCATTTCTATTGGATTCCTGGCATAGGATTTTAGCTAGATCACCCCTCACTGCCGGTTCCAACCCCTCGAAAGTTGCTTTAATCATTGATTTCAAGAACTAGTGTTTTGCTCAGTTTGGAGCAATGCAACATTTGGATTAAGGGGACAATTTACGAAACCACGCCTCAGAAGTAGATCGATAATTTGGTCACCTAGTCCATGCCTAAACAAGCTTACAACATCTCACGGAACTAAAAAATGTTGCTCCGTTAGTCTTTTATGCCCTGAGTGGGAACTGGCCAAGAGTCCCCGAAATGGTTTGGGATGCGACTTGCAACTAGGCATAAAATGAATACCGAGACTCAGATTGATGAATCATCATCTCTGTTGGATTCGTGGCATTGGATTTTAGCTAGAGCACCCCTCACTCTCGGTTCCAACCCCTTAGAAGTTGTTTTTTTCATCGATTTCGATAACTAGTGCTTTACTCAGTAAGAAGCAATGCAACATTTGGATTTAGCGGTCCAATTTACGAAACCATGCCTCAGGAGCGGATGGACACTGTGGTCACCTATTCCATGGCTAAACAAGCATGCAACATCTCATGGAACTAAAAAATGTTGCTCCCTTAGGCTTTTATGCCCCGAGGAGGATTGCCAAGAGTCCCCGAAATGGTTTGGGATGTGACTTGCAACTGGGTATAAAACGAAAACTGAGACTCAGATTGAGGAACCGTCATCTTTGTTGGATTTCTGGCATAGGATTTTAGCTAGATCACCCCTCACTCACGGGTTCCATGCCTCAGAAGTTGCTTTACTCATTGATTTCAAGAACTAGTGTTTTGCTCAGTTTGAAGCAATGCAACATTTGGATTAAGGGGCCAATTTATGAAACCATTCCTCAAGAGCGGATGGATAATTTGGTCACCTAGTCTATGCCTAAACAAGCTTGCAGCATCTCACAGAACTCAAAAATGTTGCTCCGTTAGTATTTTATGCCCTGAGCGGGAATTGGCCAAGAGTCCCCGAAATGGTTTGGCATGCGATTTGCAACTGGGCATAAAGCGAAAACCGAGACTTGGATTGAGGAATCCTCGTCTCTGTTGGATTCCTGGGATAGGATTTTAGCTAGAGCACCCTTCACTCACTGGTGCCATGCCTCGGAAGTTGCTTTAATCATTGATTTTGAGAACTAGTGTTTTGCTTAGTTTGAAGCAATGCAACATTTGGATTAAGAGGCCAATTTATGAAACCATGCCTCAGTAGTCGGTGGATAATTTTATCACCTAGTCCATGCCTAAACAATCTTGTAGCATCTCACAAAACTCAAAAATGTTGCTCTGTTAGTCTTTTATGCCTTGAGCGAGAATTGGCCAAGAGTCCCCAAAATGGTTTGGGATGCGACTTGCAACTGGGCATAAAATGAAAACCGAGACTCGGATTGAGGAACCGTCGTCTCTGTTGGATTCATGGCATAGGATTTTAGCTAGATCACCCTTCACTCCCGATTCCAACCCCTCGAAAGTTGTTTTTTTCATCGATTTTGATAACTAGTGCTTTGCTCAGTAAGAAGCAATGCAACATTTGGAGTTAGAGGTCCAATTTACGAAACCATGCCTCGGGAGTGGATGGACATTGTGGTCACCTAGTCCATGGCTAAACAAGCATGCAACATCTCAGGGAACTGAAAAATGTTGCTCCGTTAGGATTTTATGCCCTGAGGAGGAATTGTCAAGAGTCCCCGAAATGGTTTGGGATGCGACTTGCAACTGGGCATAAAATGAAAAACGAGACTCGGATTGAGGAACCGTCATCTATGTTGGACTCCTGGCATAGGATTTTAGCTAGAGCACCCCTCACTCCCGGTTCCAACCCCTCGAAAGTTGTTTTTTTCATTGATTTCGATAACTAGTACTTTGCTCAGTAAGAAGCAATGTAACATTTGGATTTAGGGGTCCAATTTACGAAACCATGCCTCAGGAGTGGATGGACAATGTGGTCACCTAGTCCATGGCTAAACAAGCATGCAACATCTCATGGAACTCAAAAATGTTGTTTTGTTAGTCTTTTATGCCTTGAGCGGGAATTGGCCAAGAGTCCCTGAAATGGTTTGGGATGCGACTTGCAACTGGGAATAAAACGAATACCAAGACTCGGATTGAGGAACCATTGTCTCCGTTGGATTCTTGGCATAGGATTTTAGCTAGAGCACCCCTCACTCCCAATTCCAACCCCTCGAAAGTTGTGTTTTTTCATCGATTTCGATAACTAGTGCTTTGCTCAGTAAGAGAGCAATGCAACATTTGGATTTAGGGGTCCAATTTACAAAACCATGCCTCAGGAGCGGATGGACAATGTGGTCACCTAGTCCATGGCTAAACAAGCTTGCAACATCTCATGGAACTCTTGAATGCTGCTCCATTAGGTTTTTATGCCATTAGGAGCAATTGGCCAAGAGTCCCCGAAATGGTTTGGGATGTGACTTGCAACTGGGCATAAAACAAAAATCGAGACTCAGATTGAGGAACCGTCGACTTCGATGGATTACTGGGATAGGATTTCATCTAGACCACTCCTCACTCCCAGATGCCATGCCTCAAAAGTTGCACTACTCATTGATTTCTAGAACTAGTGTTTTGCTTATTTTGAAGTAATGCAACATTTGGATTAAGGGGTCCAATTTATGAAACCATGCCTCGGGAGCGGATGGATAATTTGGTCACCTAGTCCATGCCTAAACAAGCTTCCAGCATCTCGCAGAACTAAAAAATGTTGCTACGTTAGTCTTTTATGCCCTAAGCGGGAATTGGACAAGAGTCCCCGAATGGTTTGGGATGTGACTTGAAACTGGGCATAAAATGAATATGGAGACTTGGATTGAGGAACTGTTGTCTTTGTTGGATTCCTGACATATGATTTTAGCTAGAGCACCCCTCACTTGATTTCGATAACTAGTGCTTTGCTCAGTAAGAAGTATTGAAACATTTGGATTTAGGGGTCCAATTTACGAAACCATGCCTCGGGAGCAGATGGACATTATGATCACCTAGTCCATGGATAAACAAGCATGCAACATCTCATGGAACTCAAAAATGTTGTTCCATTATGCTTTTATGCCCCGAGGAGGAATTGCCAAGAGTCCCCCAAATGGTTTGGGATGCAACTTGCAACTGGGCATAAAACAAAAACCGAGACTCGGATTGAGGAACCACCGTCTTTGTTGGATTCCTGGCATAGGATTTTAGCTAGATCACCCCTCACTCATGGGTGCCATGCCTCATAAGTTGCTTTAATCATTGATTTAGAGAAATATTGTTTTTCTTAGTTTGAAGCAATGCAACATTTGGATTAAGGGGCCAATTTATGAAACCATGCCTCATGAGTGGATGGATAATTTGGTCACCTAGTCCATGCCCAAACAAGCTTACAGCATCTCACGGAACTAAAAAATGTTTCTCCGTTAGTCTTTTATGCCCTGAGCGGGAATTAGCCAAGAGTCCCCAAAATGGTTTGGCATGCAACTTGCAACTGGGCATAAAATGAAAATTAAGACTCAAATTGAGGAATTGTCGTCTTTGTTGGATTTCTGGCATAGGATTTTAGTTAGAGCACCCCTCACTCCTGGTTCCAACCCCTCAGAAGTTGCTTTAATCATTGATTTCGAGAACTAGTGTTTTGCTCAGTTTGAAGTAATGCAACATTTGGATTAAGGGGCCAATTTAAGAAACCATGCATCGAGAGTGGAACGATAATTTGGTCACCTAGTCCAGGCCTAAACAATCTTACAACATCTCACCAAACTAAAAAATGTTGCTATGTTAGTCTTTTATGCCCTGAGCGGGAATTGGCCAAGAGTCCCCAAAATGGTTTGGGATGCGACTTGCAACTGGGCATAAAACAAAAATAGAGACTCGGATTGAGGAACCATCATCTTTGTTGGATTCCTGGCATAGGAGTTTAGCTAGACCACCCCTTGCTCCTAGTTCCAACCCCTCAGAAGTTGTTTTTTTCATCGATTTTGATAACTAGTGCTATGCTTAGTAAGAAGCAATGCAACATTTGGATTTAGGGGTCCAATTTACGAAACCATGCCTCGGAAGCAGATGGACACTGTGGTCACCTAGTCCATGGCTAAACAAGCATGCAACATCTCAGGAACTCAAAAATGCTGCTCTGTTAGGCTTTTATGCCCCGAGGAGGAATTGCCAAGAGTCCCCAAAATGGCTTGGGATGTGACTTGCAATTGGGCATAAAACGAAAACCGAGACTCGGATTGAGAAACCGTCATCTCTGTTGGATTCATGGCATAGGATTTTAGCTAGAGCACCCCTCACTCTCGATTCCAACCCCTCGAAAGTTGTTTTTTTCATCAATTTCGATAACTAGTGCTTTGCTCAGTAAGAAGCAATGCAACATTTGGATTTAGGGGTCCAATTTACGAAACCATGCCTCGGGAGTGGATGGACAATGTGGTCACCTAGTCCATGCCTAAACAAGCTTGGAACATATCAGGGAACTAAAAAATGTTGCTCCATTAGTCTTTTATGCCATAAGGAGGAATTGGCCAAGAGTCCCCGAAATGGTTTGGGATGCGACTTGCAACTGGGCATAAAATAAAAACCGAGACTCAGATTGATGAACCGTATCTCTGTTGGATTCCTGGCATAGGATTTTAGCTAGAGCACCCCTCACTCCCGATTCCAACCCCTCAGAAGTTGTTCTTTTCATCGATTTCGATAACTAGTGCTTTTCTCAGTAAGAAGCAATGCAACATTTGGATTTAGGGGTCCAATTTACGAAACCATGTCTCAAGAGTGGATGGAAAATGTGGTCACCTAGTCCATGGCTAAACAAGCATGCAACATCTCATGGAACTCAAAAATGTTGTTTCGTTAGGCTTTTATGCCCTGAGGAGCAATTGGCCAAGAGTCCCCGAAATGGTTTGGGATGCGACTTGCAACTGGGCATAAAACAAAAACTGAGACTCGGATTGAGGAACCGTCGACTTCGATGGATTACTAGGATAGGATTTCAGCTAGACCACCCCTCACTCCTGGGTGCCATGCCTCAGAAGTTGTTTTACTCATTGATTTTGAGAACTAGTGTTTTGCTCAATTTGAAGCAATGCAACATTTGGATTAAGGGGTCCAATTTACGAAACCATGCCTCAGGAGTGGATGGATAATTTGGTCACCTAGTCCATGCCTAAATAAGCTTGTAGCATCTCACGAAACTCAAAAATGTTGCTCCGTTAGTCTTTTATTCCCTGAGCGGGAATTGGCCAAGAGTCCTCGAAATGGTTTGGGATGCGACTTGCAACTGGGCATAAAATGAAAACCGAGACTCGGATTGAGGAACCATCGCCTCTGTTGGATTCGTAGCATAGGTTTTTAGCTAGAACATCCCTCACTCCTGGTTCCAACCCCTCGAACGTTGTTTTTTTCATCGATTTTGATAACTAGTGATTTGCTCAGTAAGAAGCAATGCAACATTTAGATTTAGGGGTCCAATTTACGAAACCATGCCTCGAGAGCGGATGGACACTATGGTCACCTAGTCCATGGATAAACAAGCATGCAACATCTCCTTGAACTCAAAAATGTTGCTCTGTTAGGCTTTTATTCTCCGAGGAGGAATTGTCAAGAGTCCATGAACTGGTTTGGGATGCGACTTGCAACTAGGCATAAAATGAAAACCAAGACTCAAATTGAGGAACCGTCGTCTTTGTTGGATTCTTGGCATAGGATTTTAGCTAGAGCACTCCTCACTCTCGGTTCGCACCCCTCACTCTCGGTTCACTCCCAGTTCATGATTGGATTCTAGTTTCCCTAAATGTTAGTTTTGAGGCTGCATGTATTACTGCCCAAGAGGTTGGGAGAATGTTGGGAGAAAGAAGAGAAACCTCACTTATTTTCAAGAAAACTGACACAACACTCTCTATTGTAGGGGAAGGCTAGTATTGGAAGTAGCATTTACCAGATAGAGGGGGGATAAAAGTAGTCTTTGACCACTTCCAGAATGGGATCATCCTTTTTAAGCAAGACAAGGACTAAAATATCTTCAAGGGAATTTTATATATTTCCATCAAGGACATGGAAAATTCCAATGTGGACAATTTTGCATGGAAGCATTTCTCCCGAACCTCTTCATGAAAGATTGTGAATCTATGGTGCATGTACAAATATGTGAGATGTGGGTTTATGATAATATTTTGAATTTTCCAATAACATTCTCCATTGACCTTGTGTAAACCATTCCTTTTGGTGTTTTTTGCACCAAGTGTAAATAACGATGTTGGAGAATTATAAGACGTAAGTTAGGTATGAGCTATTTGTTACCTCTTTATTACCTTTTATTTTAATGGTATCCATATTTTGTATTGATCAAATGAGGAATTAACCTGAAACTGATGCCATTAGACACAAACTCAATCCTAAGGCCAACTAAGAAGAAAAAACAACACACGCTAATTAATCTAGGAGTCAAGCATGCAAACAAACCTTCTCACAAAGAAGCGCTAGTTGGTGATGGAATCCAACATTGCAAAATCGATGCACGAAGGGGCTGAGTTTCGACGGGTGGGAAAGTTACGTTGACAACCTGCTTAAAGAACTAACGCCCTGGTGTAAGTTACCTCACCGAGCAGTGGGCAACCCTCTAAGGAGTCCGAGTGAGTCTATCCAACATCGATCCCAGGTACAACACCACCTTCCTTGTGATGTCACCTTGTGTAGGAAGTCTAAAAGATTATGGCCTCTATGGTACCACCTACTATACCAAAGCAGAGGGTGGACAATTGACAGTTGACACCAAGACCAACAAAGCAGGGTTGATTACTCTAAGGGCCCCAATGCGACCTCGTGAATGACCCTTGTGTTAGAAGGGCTTCCCAAAGTGATATAGCAACTGGATTTCACTCCCTAACTCAATTGTTTAACAGCTTTGGAAATTTATTCTCACAATCCTATTCCAAATCTCTACACCTAAGCTAAGATGGGTTTGAAGAGCCCGAGAAAATTTTCTAGATAAATTTTAATTAGCGCTTGATTTTAGGTTGTTCTTACTCAAAGGAGTGGTCATGAAACTGATGGAATTTCGACTCGACTCTTTAAACCATGCAAGAGGAAAATGAAATGCAAGAATTTTAACTTCGATGAAAACTAGCTATGGGAAGGAGCAAGAAGTTTTAAGCAAATAAATAATTTATTGATAGATTACTATGTGTGCAGTACTGTTAGGAAAAAAATAGAGGCGCACAATAAATATCCATATCCATGTCACAGATAAAAATGCCACAGGAAAAAAATAAAGGCGCAACCATCGAAGAGGCCACAAAAAGTTACTTGTCAACAAAAGGGTCACAAGGTGGTGAGCTACATGATCTCAATGGGACAAGGTAGGCATACCCATTCTTATTGAGATAACTCGTGATATAAATCGTGAGACAATGAAGAAGTCTCGAATACAACATCGTGCAAGAAACCATGGTCGGAATATATTAATATGACATAATCAATCTCATATATATATATATATATATATGGGTGCTAAAATTTGAAGTACATCCCAACTGTGACTGAACTAAGTACATATGAAATGATGCACCCATGTTGAAGGAAGGGGGTGGAAGAGACCCGAGAAGCCTTGATAAACAAGAATGGGGCTTCAAACCCCCACATGTATATTCTATCAAAACATGTGAACTGCAACTATCTATAAGTTTTGGTGCATATGAAAATGCACTTGCTTTCTTCAACACACTTGCTTTAGTGTCATTTTTACCTTGAATGCATTATTTTCTTTAGTGCTTTCGTACACACAGGAAATTAAAAAAACATTGTCTTATTTTCTTTAGTTCTTTCTTCCACAGATGAGTCATTTGTCCTTAGATTTCAAAGTTCTTATTCTTCCACAGTTAAGTAAAAAATGAGCCTTTGGCAGTTTGGTTGAACCTAGCTCATGTGGAATTCTACTTTTGAAACTAAGCATGATTACCTTTGTTCATTGTTTTGTAAGTTATTGTGATATCCTTTACTACCTGGATAGCATGGTTTGTAGTAGGCAAGATTGGTTTATACCCCAAGTCTTGGATCCCTTCTTCCATGGATGAGTTTGAGCTTGCTCTTCAGTTTGGCATATCTGTCATGGTTATAGCTTGTCCCTGTGCTTTGGGCCTTGCAACACCCACTGTAGTCATGGTGGGCACTGGAGTAGCTGCCACACAAGGTGTTCTCATCAAAGGGGGAAAGGCACTTGAGAGTACACATAAAGTAAGTGATATATTGGCAAAAGACCTTTTCGTTGTTTGAATATGAACTAGGTTTCTAGAGTTATAGAAGTACTTCTTTGAGTCTGGTTATGGTCATCTTTTAAAAGAAAAGGTTCATTGATTAATGAAGATTTTGTTGTCCATAGGTGGATTTCATTATATTTGATAAGACAGGGACACTCACTATTGGAAAACCTATTGTTATTAACACTAAGCTTATGAAAAACATGGTCCTGCATGACTTCTATGAAATTGTTGTTGCAACAGAGGTAGGTCCTCGAGCTTTATTTTTTATTACCTAATTTGTTTAAGTTGGGATCAGTTAATTCTTGGGTGGCCTATGTGATTGACGTCATTGTTGTTATTGGTCTTGTAGTGGTAGTATAGGGGTTGTTTGGATGCACATTGATGCATTCCTGTATAGCCAACTATTAGAAACATAATACTGATTGATCTTTACCTAAATTTGTCTTCATAATCATTCTGCATTTTTGGTTATGTTCACAGTTAAAGGATTATATGTCTCATTAGCTAACTTGAATATTGGGTTATGCTCCAGGCAAACAATGAGCATACTTTGGCAATGGCTATGGTTGAGTATGCCAATAGTTTGAGAGGAGGAAATTTAGAGGAAAGAAGGCTGCCTGAGGCACATGATTTCGTGTCTATAATTGGCCACGGTGTTAAGGCTAGAGTGCACAACAAGAATATTCTTGTAGGCAATGTTCTTTACAAAGAAAAAAAATGGGAGCTAGGGCACCTCTATCACCAATATCTCTACCACCAATTTTGCATATAAATCACTTACTGATGATTTAGGTGGCATTTATCGAGCTAGGGCACCTCTGTCACTTGAACTAGGGCTCCTATGTCTCCAATGTAGCAGCTCCAACTCTCCTTTGTCCCCAATGTAGCAGTTTTGGCTCTGCTCGATTTGGATAGAATGTGGTGAGGTGAGAATATAGGGATCCAATGTTGTGGCTTCGGCTCTGCTCTACAAAGAATGTGGTGAGGTGATCATATAGGTAAGGCTGTGAGCAGGAGGTGAGAGTGCAAGCAGGAGGTGAGGGTGCAAGCAGGGGGTGAGGGTGCGAGCGGGAGGTAAGGCTGTGAGCAGGAGGTGAGGGTGCGAGTGGGAGGTAAGGGTGTGAGCAAGAGGTGAGGGTGCGAGCAAGATGTAAGGGTGCGAGCAAGAGGTAAGGGTGTGAGCAGCAGGAGGTGAGGTTACGAGCGAGAGGTAAGGGTGCAAGCAGGAGGTGAGGGTGTGAGAAGGAGGTGAGGGTGCGAGTGGGAGGTAAAGGTGCGAGTGAGAGGTAAGGGTGCGAGCAAGAGGTGAGGCTGCGAGTACGAAAGTTAACAATGGATTGTTTTTTTTTTTTTAATTTTGGATATATGCGAGCGCGAGAGATAACAATGGATTGTTTTTTTTTTAAGTTTTGGATATATATTATATATAATATATAAATTATATTATATAATAGAATATTAATATACAACAATGTAATTAATGTTAGTTATACAACTATATAATTATACATCCTAGGCTCCTAGGTCCTTCCCGATCAAACTAAATGGTGTGATATAAGCATTGAGATTCTCTCAAAGAATAAAAAAGTATACCTAAGCCAAGTTTAACCCCACTTTGTCATCAACAAATCGTCAAATTCCTCCTTAGAATAATTAGTAACATTTGGGGCCATCCAAAATGTGTGCCCTATAGAACTCTCTCCCCCATCAACATATGGCCACCCAAGAAAACATGTGGGCCATAAGATCCCAATATTTTCACTACCATGGTCACCATATCTCACATCTCCTTAGACTAGGTCACACCAATAGGGATGGCACCATCAACCTTTTTCATCCTTCACTCACATCATGAGCCTTGATCAATTCCTCCGGGGTCCTACCCCCTCCTAGTTGGGGCCAACTATCTCCCACCTATTCAAAGAAGGGAAAACCAATCATGAAATAGATGTCCAGTAGTGCCAAGTCTAGACATTTTCCTTAAATCTCAAAACACTCCCCATCAAGATACCAAAATCTAGTGATCCTCCTTAATAACACCTCATTAGCACACATAAATGGGTTTTGAAGTAGCTTGAATAACCCATACCATGCAATATGACTCCCCAATTCTAGTTTCCCAACCACATCATTCCATAAATCCTTAAAATCTCTCTCCCTCTAGTGAATACGCTCATTTACCAATCAAAATCAAAGGGAAAAACCACCATCAATACTACACATATAATAGTTTATTTCTTTTGCCATCCAAGCATAATTTTCCTTCATAAGTGTGCACATTGCACAATTTTCCATCCAACAATTGCACAATGTCCTTGCATGGGGATATTTACCTTCACACTACACAATGCACGTCTATATCTTGAATATTTTCATGTCATGTCACTATTTGCATAGTAACTTCATGTAGTAAGCTAGTTGACCCCTTGTGTAACACAAGAAACTAAAGATGGAATAGTTGTGCACCTGCTTTGTTTTTTCCTCTAACCCTATATGAACTTACAGAAACCCTAATGGTATTTTATAAGGGTCATACAAGCCTAAATATAGGAAAATGAATGGACAAAACTAAAGAGGAGGTCAAGACCCTCTTACCTGGTGATCACTAAATTGAATTCTAAAAGTCGAGTTGGCTTTGTTGGTTTTTTCCAAGGACTCACAAGCGATTTGTATCAAATGGGTATATGATAGGGTGTGATTCATCACATGTCGTTGTCCCTTCACTAGGCAATGGGAGTCATCATTGATCCTTGACTTGGTAGTTTCTCACATGCTCAATGCCAACTCATCATCACACGATTGAAATTCATACACATTGATGGTTCATGTGTCCTAGTTCTACTTGAATATCATTGAACTTTGTTGATCCTATGATCCTATATTGATCCTATGTGTCACATGATCATATATTGAACTTTGTTATGCAATAGAGTCTTGATCATGAGATTCCTACTATTTGTGCGCACAATACGAATGTCATTGATATAAATCGTTCAAAAATGATTTCATAGATAACAAAGGAACATACAAAAAAATTCAATCAAGCTATGTTGATTGGAAGATCAACAAGGGCTTCTTGAAGGAGAAAGAATTTGAAATCACAACATTGTCACATTCATGAAGTAAGAAAAGGAGCCTTGTGGTTACCAATTCAAAATACAAATCAGTTCCACCAAGTAATAAGCATTTAAACATAACCCATGCAACAGGGTTAACAAAATAAATCAATTAAAAATATCTATGGATTATTATGCATTTATCTCCTAAACAGAATAGTTTTCACTACTTCATGCATATGATTAACATGCCATTAAAAAACAATATTCGTAAACCATCCATAATACACATTAAAGAAAAATCTAACCATTAAAACATTCATAAACCATCCATAATACACATTAAAGAAAAATCTAACCATTAAAACATCATAATATGATCCTCTCGAAGAAGTCTAAATAGGAGGATCCTTCAAAACATTGAACTTAAAGTGAATCTCACACAACCACAGAGTTATGCGTATTCACATAAAAACACAACATCAATTATTAACACAAACACATTCAAATGATTTAATAATTTTTTTAAAAAGTGCCCTTAAAGTGAAGAGTGTAGTCATTAGTCTAACTTGAGAATGAGAAAATATCCATACACCTAAAGCACTACTGAGAAGAGACATTTGACATTTGTGTTGAAATTACTAAGACAACTGAGAGGGGGGGGGGTGAATAGTTGTTACAGTGCTTAAACAATTTACGGCTATTCAAACAATTTTTAATCTCTTCCAAGTGACCATCAATATTATAGAAGATATGAACAACATAAATAATGAACATCAGTCACACATAAGATATACACATAGACAAATTTTCACAAGGAAACCCATAAAGGGAGAAAACCTCTTCTTCTTTGAATGATAGGTAGTCTTTTAAGTTTTGTACATCATCTATCTTCGAGCACCAACTCAATGTGAGGCTACTACCTCTGTTTTAAAAGTTTCAACTTGCCAAGAGCACCAACCCTTTGATTTCTCTAGCACCCACTAGAAGGAAGCACCAACTCCTTGATTTCTCTAGCACCCACTAGAAGGAAGCACCAACTCCCTGAGTGTCCCAACACCAACTGGATGGAAGTACCTACTTCCACTTATATAAGCACCAACTTGCATACAAAAAACTTTGTGTTTTCCCAAGCACCACCCTGCCACCCTGTTTTCTAGCCACAACTAGATGAAAGCTTCAACTTCCAGTATTCAATCACCAACTTGAATAACAGAAGACTACAATCCTCCCTAGCACCTCCCTGATTATAAATAAATGATTGAATAACCAACAATACACATATATCAATTCTTACCACTTCTTCTATGTTCTTCAATTCTTCTCTGCTTCACTATTCTTCTTCTCTGTTCATACTTGGTTTGACTTGATGTATCTTTCTATCTGTTTTTTTTTTTCTGTTCCTCTCAATCTCTTTGGTATGTGTTCATTCTTCTCTCTTCACCTTTTCTCTTATGTTTCTCATCTTTGAGTTTGATCTCACACTATGCATATTGTGATTTTTCTTTTTCCCAGTTCAACTCTTTTTTCAGTGAGAACAACCAACCTCACACAATCACGAAATTTCTCTTATATGCTCTCCACCAATTCAGTTACACCTCGAATCTCCAAAGAAACACATCAGTAACTGAATCGCCAAACATCCAAGAACTATGATTCAGTTATGCTAACTAAATCATAACCGAACAATTAACCGTGAAGTGAAATAGTAGCCCTTCGATCAAATTCCCGATTAATTAGCACCATTAGATTAGACCCGCAGGGACTCATGTTTATCCTATATGCCCACTGGCTATGATCGAACGCTAAACATAAAGTGATTTCATGATTTCGCATATCGCGACCTCCTGCTACGAGTTGCTTCCAAACTCCCGAAACGCGAAACTCCGAAATGCTCCAGATCGACGACCCACAATCCTCGGTGATTTAACAGTCCATATCTCTTCTTCAAAAACTTGGACTTCATTCTTCGTCATCCCAGATCAACGGTCCACACTCTCCCTTTGATCGATGACTGTGACGAAATCGTGATTTTGCATCTCATCTCCCTAGACAATCAATGGTCCAGATCTCCCCTTGATCCGACGGCTCAGATCATGTCCCGATTTTACGTTTCATGACTTTGGAGGTTAGAGTACCTCCTTCCTTTGCTTTTTCCTGGAGTTGACAATCCACTGACGCGTGTCCTCTTTAATCCAACGACTATCCTCTGCTTCGGGACTTCGACCTTTAGGACTTCGAGACTTAGGGCATCTGTTGATGGTAAAAATCCTATAGTGATGTAACTCTTGCGTCACTTGATGACGTGCCACGAGCTGAGCAGCTTCCACGTGTCACTCAGATTTGTGATTTCCACGTACCTGAAATGATGAATCAACTTGACACTTGTCATTGTCTGAGTTCACCACGTGTGCTTGCTGACTTGGTCTGCCATGGGTCCTTGCTGACGTAGATCTCCTTGATCTAATGATCATTGTTTGATCTCCATATTCGACGGCTGACGAAGCTTCGCGTTTCGCGACTTTGGAAAACAACTTCTTCTGTGCTCCAGATTCTTGAACTCACGATTACATTATATCAACGTAACACAATCCTCCTTCGATCGACGACTGTGATCAAGTCATGATTTCGTGTTTCATGACTTTGGAGGTTAATTCACCTCTGTTCTCCTGATTCCTGAATTCCCGATATCCACGGGTGCCAAATCAACGGCTCACGCTCCTCAATGATCCACAATCGACGGTTGAGGTCTAATCTCCTCCTCAACGCATTCCTCCTATCTAGACTCTGATCTGATGACCATTGTCACTCCTCCTCCTGAGCTTACACTTCTGTTCTTGCCATGCCATTATCGTTGTGTTGTTGATCTTGCTATCATTGGTAAACAAGTATACACTCGTTGTGTTGATCTTTCCATCAATGAAAAATAAGCATACTCTACCTTCTATCTGTAAATGTGCCAACAATCTCCCCCTTTGGCATTGATGGCAACCTTGAAGAACCTGAAGAGTTGCATTATTTTGCCTGGACATCCAACCTTACCACTGTAGCATCCTTACCATTACCACACTTTTTCTCCCCCTTTGACATCAATGTCAAAGAAGAAACATGCTCCCCCTGAGTTGTTGGAGTACATCTCGAAGGTATCAGATATGCAACAAGCACATACTCCCCCTGACAAGGTGAACATATTAGACGAAAGACGATATAACCCCCAAATTCTGACGAAGATATCCAAAAGGTGTCGCTGCTAACGGTTTGGTAAAGATGTCAGCTATCTATTATGTGGAAGGAATATAATTCAACTGAACAACTCTGTTTATAACTTGTTCTCTGAGAAAATGGTATTTTATTGGTATATGCTTAGTCTTTGAATGAAGTACATGATTCTTGGAGACACTAATGGCACTGATGTTATCACAGTGAAGTGAGATAGGATCAATATAAGTTACCTTCAAATCTGTAAGAGTTTGTATCATCCATAAAATCTGAGTGCAACAAGTAACAACAACAATGTACTTTGCCTATGTTGTTGATAAGTAAATAGATCCATGTTTCTTACTAATCCATGCTACTAACTAGTCACCCAGGAAGAATGCACCTCCATTGGTGCTCTTTCTCTCATCCACACAATTTGCCCATTCAACATCTGAATAAGCAGTTAACTGAAAATTATGATTTCTAGGATACAACAGACCATAAGTCATTGTGCCCTTCAAGTATTTGAATATCCTTGTTACAACTACTAAATGACTCTATTTAGGAGCAGACTGATAACGACCTACCATTCTAACAACTTGCATTATATCAGGATGGGATGTTGTGATGTACAGAAGACTGCCTATCATTGATCGCTATGTCCTTTGATCAACATAAGTTGAAATATCATCTTTACTGAGCTTGCAACCGACCACCATAGGTGTACTAACAGGAGAAGAATCTTCCATCTGAAATTTCTTCAACATCTCTTTCAAATATTTTTCTTGAGAGATAAATATTCCTGCAGAACTTTGATTTACTTGTAAGCCAAGAAAATATGACAATTCTCCTATCATGGACATCTCAAACTCTGTTTGCATAGAATTAGCAAACCATTGGACAAAGGAATCATTAGTACATCCAAAAATAATGTCATCTACATAAACCAAAACAACTAGTAAATCATCACCTTCAGACTTAATGTAGAGATTGCTGTCAACAATACCTTTCTTGAACCCTTTGTCTTGTAAAAATTTGTCCAGTCTATAATACCAAGTTCATGGTGCTTGTTTCAGTCCATATAAAGCCTTCTTTAGTTTTCAGACATAGTCAGGATTATCTGTCAATGAGAATCCTTTAGGTGTCTCCATATATGCTTCTTCCTCTAGATCTCCATTAAGAAATGTTGACTTAACATCCATCTGATACACTTTAAAGTTCTTATGACATGAATATGCAAGAAACATTATGATGGCTTCCAATCTTGCCACTGGTGCAAAGATTTCATCAAAATCTTGTCCTTCAACTTGTGCATACCCTTTACAAACCAATCTGGCTTTATTCCTAACAACTTGTCCCTTTTCATTCATTTTATTCTTGAACACCCATTTGGAGCCTATTACATTCTTATCTTCAGGTCTATGAACAAGCTCCCAAGTATTGTTCTTCTCAATCTGATCAAGCTCTTCATTCATAGCTCTAATCCAATCATCATGGTTGATGGCTTCATCAATTTTTTTAGGTTCAATCATAGATAGAAAAGCAACCTGAGATTGTTCTGAGTCTTTAATCAATTTCCTTCTTTTCTGAACTCCTTTATTTATATCTCCAATTATCTAATTTTCAGAATGATTCTTTCTAACTATTTTGAGAGGTGTTTTTGTTTCTTTCTGCTGATCTGTGTCAGCCTGAGTATTTGTGTCTTCATCTGATTTAGATTCTTCTCTTTCTGATCCTTGGACCTATTCATCTTCAACTTCAACTATATCTTTTGTGCTTAGTTCAACACTGCTTACATTACGTACTGGGATTTCTTCATAAACTTTTATGTTGATACAATAAACCAATTTATGTAGCCTCTTATTATAACATCTGTATCCTTTATTGTTTGTAGCATAACCTAAGAAGATACCTTCATCAACCTTGTCATCATATTTGCAAATATTTTCATCATTATTCTTGATGTAGCATTTACTCCCAAAGACTTTAAAATGCTTGATTGAAGCAGGTCTTCCAAACCATAGTTCATAAGGAGTCTTGTTATTGTGTGGCCTGAGATGAGATTTGTTAAGGATATGAACAACTGTATGGGTTGCTTCCACCCAATATGTCTGAGCAATTTTCCTTTCATTCATCATTGATCTTGCCATCTGCTAAACTGATCTATTCTGCCTTTCAACTACTACATTTTGCCGTGGAGTCCTTGGAATAGTGTATTCTCGTTTGATTCCATGTTTATCACATAACTCTTTGAAGTTCCATGAACTGAACTCTCCTCCTCTATCAGACCTTACTGCCTTCAATCTTTTTCCTGTTTGATTCTCAGTCAGAGCCTTAAACACTTTGAATTTTTCAAATGCTTCAGATTTTTCCTTCAAAAAGGCAACCCATGTTAGTCTAGAATAATCATCAATAATCAACAAAAAATAGTTTTATTTTCCTGTACCTTCTTTTCTTGATGGTCCACATAAATCCATATGTACTAACCGGAGAGGTTTTTCTGTTGAAGGAAAGTTTTTAGATTTGAACTGTGTCCGAGTAAGCTTTCCTATCTGGCAAGGTTTACAAACAGAGTCATATGGCTTTGATATCTTTGGAAGATCTTTTACTGCCCCATTGTTTATAAGCTTGATTATATGATCAAAATTTAGGTGTCCAAGTCTCCTATGCCATAGCCAACTTTCATCATACTTGCTTAATTGACATTGTTCTTTTTCTTCTTTTAACACATAGACATTGTTTTCTGTTCTTATCCCTTTTGCAACCAACTATCTTGAATTCACAGACTTTATTTTACAATATTTAGAAGTAAAAACAACTTCACATCCTCCATCACAAATGTGACTGACACTTAGTAGGTTATGTTTCAGACCATCTACAAACAACACATCTTGAGATTTTCCTTTGCCATTACTCAAACTTACTATTCATTTACCTTTTATTTTTCCTGGTGCATCATTTCCAAAAGTTACATTCCCTGATTTGCTTTCACTTAGAGTTAGAAACTTACTTTTGTCTCCAGTCATATGTTTGGAACATCCATTGTCAATATACTAGGGATTCTTTTGTTTTTGGGCTGATAACACTAGTCTACACTTGTCATCTTCATTCTTCTTCCAAACCTTGAAATTTTCAGTAATGGGATTCAAATCTGGCTTATAATTCCTTAAGTGACAATCTGTAGCTTTGTGTCCATAATTATGGCAGATGTAACATTCTGGTTCACTAAATAATAGATCATAACGATTGTTATGCTCATAACTGTTGTTATGTTTCACCTGTGTCCTTTTCCAAGCCATCACATGATTTATAGTCTGTGGTTGTTTGTTGCTTGGCTGTCTCGATCTTTGTTGTGGCAGATAATTATTCCTTGAGTATCTTGATTGCTCATATCTAAATCTTAAAGAACAAGTTATAACTTTGTGACCAAAGTTAGAACAGAAAAAACAATATCCATAGAAAAATCCTTTGTACCTGGAAAAAGACTGTCTTCTTTGAGCGAGTCGATTTCTTCCATGCTGATAATTTCTTTGATCTACAGATTTGGTTCTAGTACTTTTTCTTTCATTCCTTCTTGGTGTCTGATTTTCTTTCTTTGTTTCTACAGAGTGGTTGTTGTCAATGATTGTAGATTTGACAAACTTGATGGATTATGTATTACTTGGATGCTCACTACTTTATCCTTCGTCATAGCCCAAGCCATCTTTCAACTTTGGATTCCTTTGCTGATTTAGAATGGAGGTTAATCCTTTTGATGCTTTAATACTTGATAGATTTTGGTGATACAATGCCTTAAACTTCTCCATCTCTTTTCTGGTTTTTACTATCTCTTCTTCTAAGGCTTCACATCTAGCTTTCTTCTTTGATAACTATTGTTTCAGAATGTCCTCTATTTTCTTTGCCTCTTCTAACTCCACTTTTAGCAAGGCAAATCTTCATCAGGTTTTTTACCGTTCATTTTAAACTGTATCAACAACTGTTTTTGGTTTCTCTTCTTAAATATGAGTCTGTCAATTTCTTCGAAAGCACTTATTAATTCACCTTCCATATCCACCACAGCTTCCTTGTCATCCATGTCACCTCTTGTGTGTTCATCATCAAGATCTCCCATAGACATAAGCAAAAAATCACTCACTTTGTCTTCGCAGGATGAATCACTATCTATGTCTTCTGAGAAGTCGTCATTGTTTGCACACAAACTTTTCTTTTTACCATATTTCTTAAATTTGTATTTATTTTCATCATCAGAGTTCTATTCCCTTTCTGGTGAGGACACTTATATGCAAAATGACCTATTTTACCACAGTTAAAGCATTTGAAGGGCAACTTGGCTTGGTATTTTCCTGATCCTTTCTTTAATCTTCTCACACATTTTGCCTTAATATCATCTAGTTCTGAATCAATATTCTTGTCTGCTTTAAAAGATTCTTCTCTAGTAATGGATTTATCTTTACTAATTCTCATTTCATATGCAGTTATAGTTCCTAGGAGTTGATCAATGGACATAGTTTTAAGATCATTTAGTTCTTCTATTGCAGAAACTTTTAGATTAAACTTATCAAGCAAAGATCTTAAAATCTTCTGAACTAAAAATGATTCTTCAATCTTCTCACCAAGACCTTTCATGGCATTCACAAGTTCTTCAACTCTTAAAAACTACTTGCTAACTGTTTCATCTTCATTCATCTTTAGTTGTTAAAATCTCAATCTATATGTTTGAAGTTCGACATCTTTTACTTCTCATTTCCTTCATAACTGCTAATAAGTTTATCCCACATTGCTTTGGCAGATTCAAGATGCATCAATTTTACAAACTTAGCTTCAACAAGTTCATTCAAGATAACATTCATTGCCTTTGCATTGAAACTAAATTCTAACTTATCATCTTTAGAAGCTAGCACAATAGGATTTATATATCCAATTTCTACTACATCCCAAACATCAGCACCTAAGGCCATTATGTATGTTCTCATTCTAACCTTCCAGAAGGCAAAATTTGTTCCATCAAATAGAGGAGGCTTATTGGATGAATTCCCTTCATGACTTGTCATGTTTAAGCTTACAGATCTACATTTAAATAAAAGGAACCCACTCTGATAACAATTGTTGAAATTACTAAGACAACTGAGAGGGGGGGGGGGGGTGAATCAGTTGCTACTGTGCTTAAACAATTTATGACTATTCAAACAATTTTTAATCTCTTCCAAGTGACCATCAATATTATACAATATATGAACAACATAAATAATGAACATCAGTCACACATAAGATATACACAGAGACACATTTTCATGAGGAAACCCATAAAGGGAGAAAACCTCTTCTTCTTCGAATGATAGGTAGTCTTTTAAGTTTTTTACATCATCTATCTTTGAGCACCAACTCAATGTGAGGCTACTACCTCTGTTTTACAAGCTTCAACTTGTTGAGAGCACCAACCCTCTGATTTCTCTAGCACCCACTAGAAGGAAGCACCAACTCCCTGATTTTTCTAGCACCCACTAGAAGGAAGCACCAACTCCTTGAGTGTTCCAACACCAACTGGATGGAAGTACCTACTTCCACTTATACAAGCCCCAACTTGCATACATAAAACTTTGTGTTTTCCCAAGAACCACCCTACCATCCTGTTTTCTAGCCACAACTAGATGAAAGCTTCAACTTCCAATATTTAAGCACCAACTTGAATAACAGAGGACTACAATCCTCCATACCTCCCTGATTATAAATAAATGATTGAATAACCAACAATACAGATATATCAATTCTTACCACTTCTTCTCTGTTCTTCAATTCTTCTTTGCTTCACTATTCTTATGCTTTGTTCATACTTGGTTTGACTTGCTGTCTCTTTCTATCTGTTCTTTTTATGTTCCTCTCAAGCTCTTTGGTATGTGTTTATTCTGCTCTCTTCACCTTTTCTATTCTGTTCAACTTCTGTTTCTCATCTCTGAGTTTGATCTCACATTGTGCATATTGTGATTTTCCTTTCTCCCAGTTCAACTCATTTTTCAGTGAGAACAACCAACCTCACATAGTTACAACATTTCTCTTTTATGCTCTCCACCAATTCAGTTACACCTCGAATCTCCAAACAAACGCATCAACAACTAAATCTCCAAACGTCCAAGAACTATGATTCAATTCTGCCAACTGAATCGTACCTGAACAATTAACTGTGAAGTGAAACAGT
The DNA here is from genome assembly GCA_000966675.3 of Picea glauca. Lineage (NCBI taxonomy): Eukaryota > Viridiplantae > Streptophyta > Pinopsida > Pinales > Pinaceae > Picea > Picea glauca. The sequence goes on from JZKD02S1673304.1 coordinate 140,891, forward strand.
AGCCCTTCGATCAAATTCCCAATTAATCAACACCGTTGGATTACACCAGCAGGGACTCGCATTTATCTTATATGCCCACTAGCTGTGATCGAATGCTAAACATAAAGTGATTTTGCTATTTTACATATCGCGACCTCTTGCTGTGAGTTGCTTCCAAACTCCTGAAACACAAATCTCTGAAATGCTCCAGAATGACGACCCATGATCCTCGGTGATTTAACGGTCCATATCTCTTCTTCAAAAACTCAGACTTCATTATTCGCCGTGCCATATCAACAATCCACGCTCTCCCTTTGATCGATGACTGTGATCAAATCGTGATTTCATGTTTCACAACTTCGCGTTTCGTCTCCTTGGACAATCAACGGTCTAGATCTCCCCTCAATCCAACGGCTCAGATCATGTCACGATTTCGCGTTTCACGACTTTGGAGGTTAGAGCACCTCCTTCCTTTGCTTTTTCCTGGAGTTGACAATCCACTGACGCATGTCCTATTTAATCCAACGACTATCCTCCGCTCCAGGATGTCGGCCTCCGGGACTTCAGGACTTAGGGCATCTGCTGGTGGTAAAACTCCCGAAGCAAAACTCTCGGAGTGACGTAACTCTTGCGTCACTTGATGACATGTCACGAGTTGAGTAGCTGCCACATGTCACGAGGATTTGTGATTTCCACGTACCTAAAATGTTGAATCAACTTAACACTTGTCATTGTCTGATTGCGCCACGTGTCCTTGCTGACTTGGTCTGCCATGGGTCCTTGCTGACGTGGTCTGCTGACGTAGATCTCCCACAATCATTGTCTAATATCTAGATCTGACAGCTTACAAAACTTCACATTTCACGACTTTGGAAAATAACTTCCTCTGTGCTCCAGATTCACAAACTCGCGATTACGTTATATCGACGGACCACAATCCTCCTTCATTCGACGACTGTGATCAAGTCATGATTTCACATTTCGCGACTTTGGAGGTTAGTTCACCTCTGTTCTTATGATTCCCGAATTCTTGATATCCATAGGTACCAAATCAGCGGCTCGTGCTCCTCAGTGTTCCATGATCGATGGGTCAGGTCTAATCTCCTCCTCTCCGCATTCGTCCTGTGTGGACTTTGATCCGACGACCACTGTCGCTCCTCCTCTTGAGCTTACACTTCTGTTCTTTCCATGCCATTATCGCTGCGCTGCTGATCTTGCTATCATTGGTAAACAAGCATACACTCGCCGTGTTGATCTTGCCATCAATGACAAACAAACATACTGTGCCTTTTGTATGTAAAAATGCCAACAATTTGAACCCTTGGAATATATTCTACATTCATCACTCGTCATATGCAAATATTCAATGACCAAAATGGTAAGGAGATATGCTTAAGTGTAAACTTTATGTCTTACAACGCAATTTTCTTAGTTTTTAGTTAGATACTCAAATTTATTTTTATCATTATAAATTATAGGTTTTAAAAAAAAAATGGTTGTAATGTGAGAAAGTATTTCTCTTAAAAAAATGGTTTATGGTTTTTACACATTTATAAAAGGTTGTGGTTTATATGTAGTAGTGTGCATTTATAAAAGGTCGTGGCTTATATGTAGTAGTGTGTATGTGAGGGTAACACATGCCATTTTGTTTCTCTATCCAATTTGAGTGCTTTTGATATTGGTTTTATTGAGGCTCAGTGTTGCTTCAAGGTATTTCCCAATATCAATTATTCAACTTGAATTCAACACCGTGTTTTGTGTTTGTTTATTTGATTTTGGTGTTGTTATCACTTTTAAGATGTTTGTAGAAATTATTGTCATTAGTAACAATTTTCATTAATTAGTTTTAGTGAATTTTTCTATTTTTATTACAAATAAAAATTTATTTGTCAAGATTCTATGCTATTTAGATTTCAGAATTTCTTTTTAAAATAATCTTATTAATTAATTGAACTAGCCCAATATTTTAATGGCCATTAGTGAATTGAAATTGACCACAAGTCAAGATAACAACCACTTTGATACCATATGAAGTGAAGCTAGTAGTTCACTTCATAACATAATTATTCATGAATATAAAACCCTAGCATTGTTTATAAAATAATCATCTTACATCAGTAAAGATTAAGAATTAACTTGGACCATTTAATTGAAATGCATCACCACGATGTCTTTGACATGCCCAATATTTCTCCTATGGATTTGATAAGAAAATTTGTTCTGTTATCGATGCATTTAGGGTGCTAAACGTTTCCAATATGCATTCCCAATTTCAAACTCGGGTCATCACACTCTAATCCCATAGTCATGCTACAATAAATGAATCTTTTTTCTTTAACTTCAATGCTATTACTGCAGTGATTTCTTTCCTTGCAACAATTATTTTTTTATGAGTTATTCTCTGTCAAAAACTATTTCAAAGTCGGGTCATGAGATTGTAAGCTTGTTATTTCTACCCACTATTAGTGTCTGCAGAAAAAAGGAAAGTACATAGAAATTATTTCCATTATCAACAATTTTCACCAATAAGTTTTGGTGACTTCTTCTACCATGAATACAAATTTCTCTGTCACGATTCTAGGCTACAGGCCTAGAATTTAAAAATTATTTTAAAAATTCTCTTATGAATGAATTGGACCACTATCTTAATATTTTTATTGCCACAATAGATTGTAATTGACCACAAGTCAATGAAACAACCACTCTAATACCACTTGAAGTGAACTCGGTGGTTCACTTCATGAAATCATTGTTTATGAATATAAAACCTCAATTATGTTTATAAGATAATCATCTTACAACAATAAGGATAGAGAATCACCTAAGACCATTCATTTTATTGATCTGGACACTTATAGCCTAAGATATGCTTCTAGAGTACATGCTTCAACAACCATAAATTTTTTTAGATTTGAGGCACAAATGCTAATCCTGCATGCACTTGAATAATCTCTTCATAGATTATATATGCCAACATGTCGTGTTGTCATTAGATGTGAGCTAAGTGTTAGCTTGCGCACTATTGCCACATATTAGTTATCCCTAGTTGCCACTTGTTCCATGTGTTACACTGTTATTAGATGTGAAGATTTCCACCTATTAGTTAGCTATTATTTCCACCTTATCCCCTCATCCATGCATCATGTTGTCGTTGGATGTGAAGAATGCTACTTGTCAGTTACCTTAATTTACCACCTCATCACTTGGTCAACGTGTCATGCCACCATTGGATGTGAAGAATGCCAAATTTCAACTATCCTTGTTGCCACCTCATCATCTAGTCCCTATGTCAAGTTGTCATTAGATGTGAATAAGGATTAAGGGGCGAAGATGGGTGGATTAGTTAGCTCTGGTTACCACTTGGTCCATATGTCATGTTTTCATTGGATGTGAAGAATTCCACTTGTTATTTAGACATGGTTTCCACCTCATCACTTGGTCCATGTGTCACATCATCATTGGATATGAGTAATGACACATATTAGTTAGCCTAGGCTACCACCTCATCACCTAGTCCATTTTTCATGTTGTCATTGAATGTGAAGAAGGGTGTAGGGACAAAGATGGATGAGATGGATGGAGCATGGTGGATGATCTCTAAGGTGG
>JZKD02S1673304.1:165465-198761 GCA_000966675.3 Picea glauca
GCACCATTGACCAAGCCATCTTGTGAATCATAGTTGCAGGCATATATTTCAACCAACATTTCTAATTTCAGGACAAGTTGCAAAGGTAAAGTGGTTGTATGTTCATGACGTGGCACATTTCCATGGTTATCTTCTTCCAGGTCAATTGAATTGATGATGATATCATTGCCAGGCATGAGCGATAGCATGTACCTCTTATGCATTGCAACATCCTTATTTGTCTAGAACATGTAAGGGAAGGTTGGGTCTATTGGTGCAGGTCGCAAGCACCTTGAATTGATATATGTTAAGTCATCATGTGTTTGGATGTTTGTCTGCATTCTATTCAAAATTGCAATAAATGTTTCATCTGTTTGGCGCATTGTAGTATGCAATTCAAAGTATTTAATATTGTCCCTCCATAAGTGATGCGTTATTGTTTGCATGTTAACCATAGGTTGTTCAAATATCAAAGAATCTTGGATCGGCTGTACCTGGTAAAGATCCCCACAGAATATCATGTCAATGTTTCCAAAGTATTTTGTGTGCACATGTTTTATGCTTCTTAGTCGGTTGTCAATGGAATACAAGAAGCGACTTCCAATCAAAGATGACTCATCTATAAAGACAAGTTGCAGTTCATTATAAAGCTTAGACAAGGTATCTAACATTTCCTTGCTAAGTGGAAAAAACTATGACTTGTTAAAAGGCATAAAAAATGCAGAGTGGACTGTTGTTCTACCTACATTATATGCAACTTTTCCTATGTATGTAACTATTAGTCCCTTTGGTTTCATAGGATCAGAGGAATTGTTTGAATCATAGATTCGTATAAGCATTTGGAACAGTGCTTTCGCTGTGAATGTCTTGCCTGTTCCTGCTCCGCTTGTAAGGAACAAGTGCACAGGACTGTGCATGCTCAAGCGTTTTTTAAGCGCAATGTCCTTTAGAATTGTTTGGTGTTCTCGATTCAAAAGATGTCTGATTCTATGGTATTCATTATGTTCTATAAGGAAAGGATGTTTTGTGATTTGAAAACCAAAATTGATACATTTTTCAATGCCACCTGCTCGAGGACGAGGCACATCTGCTTGCAAGTCATAGGACTCATAGGGAGTTCTGTTTTTTTTTTGGTTTGTGAATGTGTCATCAAGATTGTTAGGTTTTTCTAGTTCATTAACTTTAATTTCTAGATCACCCATGTTGGATTAACATTGTAAGTAAATCTAGCTTCATTGATTTGCACTATAGTCTCAGAGGCAACATACACAACTTCCGATGTAGGGAAGTTATGTTTTAATGTGTCTTCGTTTTCATCGAACAAAATGTATAACAATAGTTTTTATTTACAATAGTTTTCATAGTCAGAATGTTTATTGTATTTGACAAACCATATCACATAGGTTTTTTTTCTTTTTGATATGGGCGCATCATTTTTTTTGTAATGCGATACAGATTTTGCTAAGTAGATATGCTTAATAGAAGATGGAAGTTGGAGCTAATAATCATTAATAGAGTGACATAGCACATCTTCTTAATTGTCTGGCTCTTGTTCTAGAAAACACGGTGGTTTAAGCACAAATATGTGTTTCTCAAGTGGAGATGTGTTTATGAAGACACATTTTCTTGAACTACAATTGAGGGGCAGGGAAAGTGCAATGTTGACTGCTTGTTGAGCAAACATTTGTTGAAGATTAAGTAATGTATTTCCAAGCGTACATATCATTTGTATGGCATCAATATGACTTCTTTCATGTTCTTTGCGTATTCTTCTGAATGCAATTGTCATAGATTTGTGAACCTTTGTCATATACGAGGTACAATATATGACAAAGGTTGATATGGGTGCACCATTTTTTTTGTAATGCGATACAAATTCTGCTAAGAAGATATGCTTAATAAAATATGGACGTTGGAGGTAATAATCAATAATAGAGCGACATAGCACGTCTTCTTAATTGTATGGCTCTTGTTCTAGCAAACACAATGGTTTAATAAAAAATGTGCATTTGTCAAGTGGAGATGTGTTTATGAAGATACATTTTCTTGAACTACAATTGAGGGGCGGGGAAAGTGCAATGTGGACTGCTTGTTGAGCAGACATTTGTTGAAGATTAAGTAATGTATTGCCAAGCGTAAGTATCATTTGTATGGCATCAATATGACTTCTTTCATGTTTTTTCCGTATTCTTCTAAATGCAATTGTCATAGATTTGTCAACCTTTGTCATATACGAGGTACAGTACGATGCCACAACATATGCATTAAGGACATACTGCACATCTATATTTGCATTTCACATAACTGGCATGTCCTTGGAGAAACTATTGTTCCAGATATGGGAAAGTTTTTGTTTAAGGAAAACTGTTGGTTGTTTAAGAGTACATTGTATGGCTTGGATGTACTCATCTTCTAATAGATTTAGCTCTGCCAAAAAGTCATCGAAGCTCATCAACTCGTCAAACTCTCGTTGTTCTAGAAATGCGAACAAGGATTTAGATTTCTGAATGACAACATTGTCCTCTAAACTAAGTGGCTCTATGATTCTTGTTTCTCTCATTGGCAACACTGAGAAGTTGTATCTGCAATGCGAGTTTTTTCATTTTCTACAACTTTTTGTATGATAATGTCTATGAACTTTGGAAAGTCCTGGATCCAAATGATTTGTGTTGCATGTTATGTATTTTTTCACAAACTGCTCGATCTGTGAATTGTTGTTAGCTCCATAGACCGGTGCACTCTCTATCCACAACAGTGCGTGGTCATGTTCATTCCCCCTATTCTGGAATTAGTCACAAAAAATAGTCCGATATTTTTCCGAAAAACGTTTCATCATGGCATATCAATTGTCTCAAATAATTTATTCTATGTCTATAGTAGCGAGTACATGTCACTGGGTCTTTTCTTATGAGGTATTCAATGCCATTATTTTCCAGTGTATCGGTTTGTTTTTTACATTTCTTGTTCCTATGCAAGTCAGATACCGCAGCCACTAATGGATCCCAATAGTGATCTGCACTTGTAAATGTGATGAAAAATGTTGGCAGGCTCAATTGTCGGATCATTGCAAAAATAGTTTTCTTGTTTTGTTGCAAATAGTCAGGAGAGATGCGAATGTTTTTGAAATCTATGTATCCAATATCATATTTCAGGATTTTTTCTAGGTTTACTTTGTACTTGACATCCTTGGCCAACAACTTTCTTTCTTGTAACTGGCCTTTTCTTATTCGAACCCACATGAAAGACAACACTTGCTCTATTATTATGCGCATTGTTTTGAAAAACAATTTTGTTATGTGACAGGAGAAGTCACCGCTTGAATGTAGCATCTCCCATCGAACTATTTTATGGTAAATGAATCGTTCTGTAATGTCAGTGTGACATGGATCTCCATAGAAGAGTGTTGGGAAGTTCATTTCCTCAGCAAATTTGTCCTTGAATATTCCAAGTGGATGTTGCCCCTCAGCAGGTGCAATTTCGACAATCTTGTCTTGCAAGTCATGAATGCACTGTGAATCAATGAATCCATGCACCAATGTATCAACAAGTGTTTCATTCTCCGATTCATCACTTGTATCAAATTCACTAGCAGTTTCAAGAGTCTGTGCAGAGTTGCCATCCTCTTCTCCAAGAGCATTTTTCCAGTTCTCATTTATACAAATGTTTTGTGCTTTGTACAGGGCCCTGGAGCATAATTCTTTTAATGCTTTCATAACAACATGCACTCACACTTTGCCTGTCTGATATGCATTTTTGTATTGCAAGCGTCTTTTGAGAGCCACAACAATTTTCATTGTATCGCTAATGAATTGTGGCAAGGCTTTTTGCACAACATCTAGTTGAATAGGCACATTAATAGTTGATCCTGTTAAGCCCATATGGGGTCGTTTATAGCCCCAGGGTCTGATTTGTGCAAATGCAATTCGCAGAGACACAAGTCTCTCTTCAAGTTCCATAAGTGCACTTACATATGGTAGTGGTATATTACATCTTATTTGGTCAGGGGTTGCAAATTGTGGCAGTTTTCCATTTTCAAGCGACTGTTTGCATGGAAGACAAATTTTTCCACTGGAAAATGTTTTATCATGTACTGTCAAGCGGAGGTATTCTTCTTCCAAATCAGGCGTGAAAGACTTACTATTTTTTTCGAAATTCAATTGATCGCAAATGGCACATGCAATGGAAGGAGAGCCTTTGATTTGTTTCATGTAGTTCTGTCTTGCATATTTCTTCCATAGGGAAGTATGGGTAGAAAGTGTTTGCTGGTTTTCATTGGTAGTAGTGCACAGTGTTGCTTCTAGCCCACGAAATGTGATTTTTTCCTCTCGGACAGTTGCATGACCATTGTGGTATATGTGACCATACATGTTTATGTTGTGTTGTGCACAAACACATTATTTTAGATTGTGATATGTCAGTTTCTCTCTAGAAGGAAGCGTAGTAATGTATTTTTTTCTTTAGCATATGACCTTTTTCAAGTTGTGATAACTTAGTCTACGTTTCTTATTCAAGGCCAGGATGACCTCATGGCAACTGGGATGAATTTCATTCTAATTAAATAGCATGCGATGCTTATGAAGATTTGATGTGGTTTGGTTGGCATTGACACTGGACCCTAAATCGACAGTATTTCCTATATTACCAATGTTTTTTTTTTCTCTCACGTATGACCTTTTTCAAGTTGTGATAACTTAGCCTACGTTTTTTGTTTAAGCCCTGTATGGCCTCATCACAACTGGGACGAATTTCATGCATGGCCTTTTTCAAGTTGTGATAAATTAGTCTACGTTTTTTGTTTAAGCCTCGTATGGCCTTATCGCAACCAGAAGGAGTTTCATTCTCATTATAAAGCATGCCACGCGTATGCAGATTCGATGCGGTTTGGAAGGCATGGACAGTGGACCCTGAACGATTGATATGTCCCAACAAAGGTTGATAATGGATATGTGTCATATCTGTTTTCAATGAAATGATGCCAAATTTTCAATTATAATTTGAATCAATATACCAGGAATGGACAGTGCCATCTGGCAGGGATGACCAGACCTGGATATTTACTCTGAATATGATAGATAGCCATTGCAAACAGAATCTTCCACCCTCCACATTTCCTTTTTCATGTGGTAGTGCCATGTTTACAAGGTATTCTTGCCAACTTCCAATTGCCGACATATTTTCTAGGAGATATGGTGAAAGGTGTTGATGCAAGCAGCTAAAAACCTGTTGGCTACTGCCTATAATTGCATTGCAAAAGAACTATATAGTGTAAAGTTGCAGCGACTGCACATCGAACTATGCTTCTACCAAACAACAAAATGCATTGAACAAACTATCTCCACAGTTAGATACAACAGTTGTTGCTATCTGCAAACCATGACAGTTTATGCGATGCATAATCCATTTCCATTGAAATTCAAGGTCTTTGCAAATGAGGGACAAGTAAATATGAGGTCCTCCAAGATTTCATATGGAAAATTTCCTATACAGTAGTAGTTCATAATGACCATTGACAGGATTGGCATCATGGAACAAGATGCAATATGGATTGCAAGATGCAGTTTTGTTGAATAGTAGATATCTTGTTTTTCTTGTCAATGACCATATTCCAATTGATATATTGAGCCACTTAGACAACCACCGTATACAAAATGTATCTCCTCAAAGTCCCCTCTCATGTGCAAGCAGAATTGGAGATGCAAACAACTGCATCTTTGAAAAATACATAGTGACATCATGTATTCCATGCAACTTCCAAAGAAAATGAGATGCCAATTCATATTCATATGACTCCAATGCCTAAGCGTCGCCATTTTTTAAACATCCCAAGAAATAATATATCAATCCATTGCGCAGGTCGGTTGATGAATAACAGAAATGCAGTAGAATCTGAAATGCATTGAAAAGGCATTCTCCTACAGTATACGAGAATGCATCCAATCTAAAAATCCCATTGCTATGCAACACGTCGTCGATGTTATCATGTATAATGGAGTTTGTATCTATTTCATACGACTCAACATATATTACTTGTTTCATCTCTTAAACTGTGATTTTCAAGTTGTTTCTTAGCTATTTTCAGTTTATATGAAAACAGAGAAAAGGGAAAAAAAAAAACCGAAAAACAAAAAAAAGGACAAATAGAAAACTACAAGCGCGGAACTGCGTACCAATCCCGGTATGTATCCTTCAACCTTCTTCTTGTCAAATTTAATCCCCCCTAGTCGGCACAACAGATGACAAGAAAACAAACCTACAATGAACAATGAACCAAACATAAGAAACAACGCAAATAAATAACACTATAAATTTGCTGAGCACAAAGACTGATTTGAACCTATTCATGGTGTGCATCCTACAAGCTTCTGAGAGGCATAAGATGTTCTACAAAATAGAAAGGATAGGATAAAGGCAACATGTGGACGAAGTTTTTGACCCAGAGAATAAAAGCATTCCCTGTCACTACACCTCGACGGATGGTTCCCCCTTGTGATAGCTCCAAATTCGTTTTCTAAACCCCTTTGCATTGCAATTTTGGAAATAGCTACGGCACAATATCCAGGACGTGGAAGTTGGCATATGAAAACGCATGGTTTCCAAGAACAGAAAATAAGACCACACAGAAATATGTTCTGCAACAGAATTTTGAGGCAGGGACTCCTACCATTGAAAAATCTTGCTTGCAAAGTGCAAAACAACAAGCAAAATAAAAGGAATAGCAACAAAATGATGGCACCGAAACTTACTCGTCAACGAGGGATGACAAGAGCGCAACCCCAAAACTTGGAAACCGCAACAACAAGTCCAACAACTTGCAAAGTTGAACAACAAAAAACCAGTGAACAACCACGAAGAGGTCCAACTGCAACTGCATGACCTCAACTTTGCAAAGTTGAATCAAACAACAACACGCAGCATGGAACGAACCAACGAACAAGCATCAACCACTGAACCAGTGATGCCGGTGAAGAACAATATTGCACAATTTCACTGCAAACAACACTATATCTGTACAATAAACATTTAAGGCTGCAAGACCTGTTAGGTAAACACTTAAGAATATCAAAACTGTCGAAGGGCGTCACCCTGTGCGAACATTTAAGAAAGAATGCAGTGTGGCAGGCCTGTTTACATACACAACAATGACACAGACTCTTGAAGTACGCAACAATAAAGAAAAATCAAACATAGTAATAGTAATAAAATAATAATAATAATAACAATAGTTCGAACACTGGGGACTATGCTAAAAAAAATTTTGACTGAGACGACAAAGTAATATGAAAACTGACTATCAATGTCCAATAAGACATGAAATCTATTAGTACAAACTTTGGATATCTACACATTTCAATACGAATAGTACAAATTAAGAAAAGCACCATACATGATAAAACTTTGGATATGGAAACATATAATTCATTGGGAATAGCGAAGCTGGCAATAAGACCTCAAATCTATCATCCAATCAGATCATGACATATATGGGTTTTTTTATTATATAAAAAATAATGCTTTTACTTTTGTAGTTCGAACATTAGAAAGTATGCAAAAATTTGTAGTCAAAGCACAAACTAATATAAAGTCAACGAATTATCGATCGCTATAGTCCCTCTATGGCTTCGACAAGGACTAACAATAAGGAGTTCTTGAGATGAGATTTACATGTAGTAAAGGGTCATTTTTTTTTATTGAAAATGGATCTTTAGACATTAATGTTATGTTTGCGATTTAAATTAATGGGTCCCAAGTTTTCATTATTTGATTTAACTTTTTTTGATCCAGATTATTTTGAGAACGATATGAAGACAGAAATATAACATAGATATAACAAGGAGAGACACATAGATATGGAAAGGAACACAATAATATAGTAAAACTCAGATTCTATTAATGACTCTTTGGAATACAAAAGACTGTAAAATGCAAAGCACACAAGCTAGCTAGAATGGTGGTAGCTTATCTCTGAAGAGAGATGTGTCGACTACGCTCATTCACAAGAAGTTGATTACAATGAGGCTCAAAATGCCTTTTTAACATAAAGCATAAATGAAAAAACTCTAAACATCCAAAACCCTAACCTCGAAAAATGAAACACCAAAAGGTTTGTGGGTCAAGATGGGAGTAGTTGATACATCAACTTCCCGAGGGCACAACTTTTGCATACGATCTTTATTTGGGGCACTTGGTATCTCGTCAAAAAAGTCTATCCAAGGAGTACACATTCTGAACAGCTCAATACATACCAGAACAAATTCATTGGGCATTGCCAAGTCAAAAAAATGTTGTTTAGGGCCTCAAAACAACTCTGGAAGTTTGGGACCCCAAAAAATATAGAAAAACTGCCAAGATGGAAATTGTAATTTGGGTCGGTGGGATAGGTGAGCGGCCACCGATATCCAACTGGATCATTTTTGGATGGGTTTTCACTCTCTGAGAGAGCAAGGTTGAGCATTGGCAATTTGTCATTCTAAGATGGTAGCGAGGTCTATGGGGCTAGTTGTTGGGGTGATTTCACCTTTCACAAACAACATGACCTATTATTTGCCTCAATCCTTATTTGAAATGATGTGATTGTCTAGAATGAATGGAAAAGGCAAGGGAAGCAATTAGAGTCTCCTTTCACATGGTGCAATGAGCCCCTCCTTATTACGCCAATAGTTGGCACATATGCACTACATCCAACTCTATGTTTTGAATTGAAATAAATTATGCAAATAAAGGTTGGCACATTCCAAATAATGATCAAACTAAGAAAAACACTTAAAAAATTGAGCTTGGTTGAGCACACGTTGAGCACAGACATTGCAATTTCTTCCATATGAGAAATAACACTTCAATTTGAATAAGTTGACAAGTTAAAAAATGCAAAGCAATTTGTCTCCTAGAACAATGACCTTCCAAGTGATGGGAGCATATAGAAATTGACTAAATAATTTAGTGACCTCAATCTAGGGCGACTTACCATAGACATGTAGCCATAATATATGTTTGAGATTTTTGGGCAACCACAAAAAGGACATTTGAGTTGTGGTATGCTGAGGTAGACTAGTTTATGGCCAATAGTTGGACTCTTATGACAAGAGTTCAAGTAAAGAAAATATTATTAGGCTCAATTAAATGTTTATAAACATTGTGCAAACTAAAGAGTCTAATCAATTGCTTGGATTTAATCATCCATTTCAATCAAAACAACAAACATGATTTAATGGCAGAGCCACCTATATCCATTAATCAACTTGTACTTTTTAAAAGCCTTGGATTTGTTCCAATTTTAATCCTTCCACCATTTTGTAAGAGGTTGGAAGCCTAGCTTTATGGGAAGAGAATCAAGTACAAACTTTTTAATCCATCCAAAAATAAGTTTGTTTGGATTATACATCCTAAACATGATATTTAGTTCTAGCCAAGGTATATTGTAGTGTCCCCCACTACTAAACCCGACAATTTAAAATTTTCTTTTTTTGATACCATTAAATTAAAAACATGCAATGGGATAAAAACACCCATGCAATGTAACAACAATTCCAATAACACATGAATGTAGCTAATTAAACATACACATAGCAACATGTAATTTCTAAAAAATGTGGAGTTTATGCACAACAATATAAACCCATAAATAAAATCATTTAACAAAGATAAAACACTCACATTTCAAATCAAATGCTCAACCAGCTGCAAAGGATGGGCATTCCACCCAACCATAGACTTGTTTCTCCAAATCTCAATAGCAAGTCACCCCTGAGTCGGGGCTAGGAATCCACAAGAAATGTCGTCTCCTAAGTGTGTCCAGTATCCACTTACAACAAGCTAGTTTCCTACAACCATTCCAATCCACCGTCTCTCTTCCCCACAACATGCACAACCCAAGGAATGGGATCCCCTTATCTACTACACAGTCCATGAGGCTATTCCCCTTGCCTCCAGGGCTCTATTATAGGTTGGCTAGGAATCTCTCTTGTTGGGAATTTAAGGGGATTACAACTACAACAAGAAAATCTCAACAACAAATCATTTTCTCTACACAACAAAAACTCATTCTACATGCCTAACAACTTTCTTCTTCATGCATTTTGCAGCTACCCTCCAAACCCAATATGGCTATCTTCCAATTCTAGCATTCATCTCCCTCTTGTTGTCCCAAAATTTGCATGTAAAAACTCTCTTATTTTCCCATATGAAATTATTCCCCCCCCCCCAAGCCAATTAACTCTCACTCTCCCCAATGTTGATTGTACTCATCCCCATGCTCTTAATAAATAAGGGATGTGACTTCTCACACCCACCCTCTTACATGTATTTAGTGATTAGAGTTATAGAAATATTTGTCTCTCCCCATGCAAACTTGCTTAGAAGGCCTTTTCCATTTCCCTATGCAAACTTGAAGTTCCCTTTTTGCAATTCCCAGAGTTAAAAAACATATGTTTTCACATATACGCACCCTAACAACTATACAACATGCGTATACGTAGGTTTCACCATTACAACCCATGTACATTGGGTTTTGTGCTCAAAATAAAAAAAGTGTCGGGTTTCCATGTCACATCACGAGATCCATGATCCTTGACCTTCCATATATTGGAAACTTTCCGACTCAACCCTTCAATTCCATTTGAAGGCTATAAATGGGTCATATCCGAGCTGTGGAAAAGAGGAGAAGAATTCAACTTTGAGAGCAAATTTACTATGAAGAAATTATTCACTTCATATTGAGTTTGCATCCCTTTGTCCTTTTAAGTTTGAACACATTTTTCAACCACCAAGATCTTCCCTATTTGATGGAGAACCTCATTGTCTCTCTTATATGAGCTTGCCTTTGGTGGATGATTGAAGTGGTGGAGGCCTAGCTGGAAGGGACTTAGTTTCTCGGTTCCGGACGTGCTGACATGAAAGTTTGACATTCATACACTTCTGTTGATTACATTTTAATAGAAATATTATTTTGTTGTCCAATTAATGTCTTGCAAATATTTGAATTGTTATTCCATGGGCATATTTGTTATGAATATTGATGGATTATGCTATTATAAGTGCTAAATTTATATATTATCACCATATGCTTGCGTATCTTGGTTGTTGAGGACAAGTTGGAGGTGTATTGCTTTGAGTCAAGTGCTCAACGATGGACTTCATCGAACGTTTGGACGAGGTAGACTCTTTATCTTGTCTTGTTAGCATATTTTTTTATATAGCATACTTGAGATTAGAGTTGATTTCTGCAGTCATTTCCGTCTGTTGTGGTTTACCCCATGCCATAGAGTGATTTTCTTCGTAACAAAATTGGTGACCATACTGGGGATTGAATCTTCTTTTCGGGGTTTGGAGTGTTTTCCTCCTTTGATTGCTCTCGTTTATCTTGAGTTTCTTGTCGTCTGATTGCTTGACAACCTCTTTTCATTTTGATTCTGAGTTTCTTGGCCTTATCCTTAACCTGGCAGTGTTTTAATACATATAAATGGTTTTTCCCCTGACAATCATGTACATACGCGAACTGTCGTTCTATAGGAAGCATATATACACAGTTTTATCCTGAACAATTGTGTACATCATTCTTTTTTGCTTCATTGTTGATTTTGATGTTTACTGAGTAAGTGTCGATGGTTGTTGAGTCGTCTTAGGTCTCTTTCATGACTGTTAAGTGCCTCCAGAGTGATAGGAAACCTTTCTTTGGTTGAATTTCGAGCAATTTTCTTTCTCATCATCCTTTTCATTGGTTGTCCTTGCATCTCGGGCTGGGTGTTTGCTTCTTGATATTATACTTGGTTTGTCTATGTTTACATACAATAAGGTATTTATATCAAGATGATGTTCAGTCCTTGAATTTTCATTCTTTTATATTGAATATACAAAAATTATACATTTTGCATTGCTAGCATTTGATCTTTTGGGTTCTTATTGTTGATCTTAGTACATGTATGGAAATATTGCATCTTATTTGAAATTGCAGAATTAATTTGAAAGTTGCATTTTGAAAGCTTATCATTTATTGGGAAATGAAGTTAGGATTTTCCATTATATTCATATTCATTTCTTTTAATTGCTGAGTCATAACATCATCAGTTTCATGATCACGCCTTTTGAATAAACAAATCCACTAAAAGTAACGCTGACAAATTTAAAATTGATTAGAAACGATTTTATTTCTCAGGGTGCACAAACTAGCATAAGATTTAGAGCCTTGGAATAGGATTTTGTGAGTAAACTTCTCCAAGGCTATTAAACTCAACATATGTGTCTGACTAAGGGAGTGGTGAAATCCATTGTATAATTGGTGACATCATGAGGCTTCTCTCACACCGGAGTTAAGCATGAGGTCGCACAAAGTTGGTTGAGGAGAAATCCCTCCAATACCTTCTTAGCGTCAGAGATATTTCTTGGGATCTATTCGTATATGGGGGTCTTGCTAGTACCTTTACCTCTGTGAGAGGCACTGCTTTCGAGATTTTGGGTTTTGTTACCATGCCCATATAGTAGACCTGACTTACGATTGTTCGTCTGTGCATTGATTATATCGTGGTGGCTTAGTTTCTTGACACAGGTAGCCGCATAGGTTACTTGCAGGGATTATTTTGTAGGTACACCGAGTCAGATAAGTGTCGGACAAGACACAACCTTTATGGAGGATTACCTCTCCGGGGGGATCTGACCGACTGGTTATTAATCTCATGAGGGCCCTTATAACTAATTCAGATTTCTCCAATATTTTGAAGGGAGTCTTAGGCCCCTCTTGGGCAAGGCATACCTACTTTAGTGAGGGAGGCCCCTTTCAACCACTATATCTTGTTTGTGTGCATATTGACCTTTTGCTTATTTTGGTGTTCTCTTTGATTGTTACTTGGCCTTAGGATTTTGTATTGCGTTGTGAGTTTTCATTGTTATCATTAGTGGAGCCCCCGTGACTCCCTTAGTTAGCACTACCCAACACATGGTCTTTTCCCATTCCACGGGGACAAATACTTTTGTATTTCCAAGTGGTACATTGAATCATGATACTCAACCAATAACTCTGGCCTCTAATAATTTTTCTCATGATAAGGCAGACATATCTTCGTACTTGCCATCCTTTGTCTCATCGCCTTATGTGAATCCTAGTTTTGGGTTTGGAGGCATGATGCCTCCTTATTCTCCCTTTTCGTTTGGTGGGAGTCATATCCCTCAACCAATTCTTACGGTAGGAGGTTGGAATCTTCCTTCCTACAGATACAATCCTAGCTTCACTTTTCCAGGATCAAGTGCTCAAATGGGCGATCATTCTACTTATTACATCCTATCCATCTATCCTTCTTCCACTATGTCGGTCCCTACAAATGGTTTTCCCATGGCGGACCTTCGTCTGCCCTCTGGTGTTTCATCCTGGGGGAGTCAGTTTTATAGTATGGGAAACCCCCTCAATGACGTTCCTTCATCTAGGGGAAACATATATCCTCAGTCGAGTAACCCTTGTCATGCCACTTTCTCTTTGCAAGTGGATTCATCGATGATGATGCCCTTACAACCCTTTATGAATCACTTTGGAGGAGGATACTTTCCTACCAGACATGGCCATGGTGTATACCAAAACCCTTCCCGGCCTGCAATTCCTCAAAACTAGTCTTTCCCATAACCTTGGTCTCAAATGCTGCAACCAACCACCGCCACCAGTCTAGTCACTTCAAGTCATACTAGCATTACATCACCAACCTCTGCTAGTCATGTTTGGAATTCATAACCAACCTCTGTTAGTCATGTTGTGGATTAGTCACCAACCGCTGCAAGTCATGTAGGAGATATGCTACTAGCCTCTCCAAGTCATGCCGAGAGCATGTCCCTAGCCACTATAAGTCATGTTGGGGGAATTCATATGATTGAGAAGCCTCGACATATAAGACGTAATCCCATGTTCCTTTGTATACTTTACAAAGGAGATCACCTTACTTGTTTGTGCCCTGCTATTGTTGTGGTACAAGAAGTATGGTCCTTTCCTAAGGGCCCTTCGGGTTCTGAGTCATATTTGGTTTCCCAACATTCTAGTCCTTCTTTGGCTGATAGAGCGGTCGTGCCGATGCAATATTCGACTGACACCCCTCTTATTTTAGGGGGTGATGCATCTCTTGACCTTATTTTCTTCCATCCTGTTCAACCAACGGTTGCGTCGATGCAATATTCGGTCGACACCACTCCTATTTTTGGGGGTGATGCATCTCTTGACCTTGTTGTCTCGCATCCTATTCAACCAATGGCTGAAGAAGTGGTCATGCCAACGCAATCTTCGATCGATCCCACTCTTCTCTTGGAGAGTGACAAGTCTAAGGAAGTGACATTGCCGATGCAATCTTCGGTCAATCCCACTCTTCCTTTGAGGGGTGATGAGTCTTTCGACCATGTCCTTGACATTTCTAGTCTTGTATCTTTTGAACAAGGGAGCATTCCACTCTCTCCGAGTATGCTCCTTCCAAGTCCTAAGGAATTTTCCTTTTATTGGAATGATCTTGTGGAGCGTCGACTTCCTTCTTCTACACCCTTCCAGATAAGGGACATTCTTTGATATATTGTAGAAAAGGTAACCTCGACAAGTATTTTATCTTCCTCAACTTGGAAATCTTTGGGTTTTCCCAAGATTGTGTCAGCTATCTCTGAGTTGATGACTTTCCATAGAAGTCCTGTACGGGAGCCCTGACTTCCCCTGTTACGAGGAAAATCTCTTTATGGCTAGGGGTAAACCAAAACAGACGGAAATGACTACAGAAATCAACTCCGATCTCAAGTATGCTATATAAACAAATATTCTAGCAAAATAATATAAAATTCCTACCTTGTCTAGATGTTTGATGAAGTCCACCGTTGAGCACTTGACCTAAAGCAATACACCTGCAACTAGTCCTCAACAACCAAGAAACACAATCATATGGTGATAATAGATAATGTTATCACATTCAATAATAGAATCCATCAACATTCATAACAAATACGCCCATGGAATAACAATTGAAATATTTGCAAGATATTAATTGGATGAGAAAAGAGTATTTATATTAAGATGTAATCGATAGAAGTGAATGAGTTACAAACTTCCGTGTCGGCACGGTTCGAAACCAAGAAACTAAGTTCCTTCCAGCTGGGCCTCCACCACTTCAATCCTCCACCAAAGGCAAGCTCATAGAAGAGAGACAATGAGGTTCTCAATCAATAAGGGAGGATCTAGGGGGCTAAACAATGTGTTCAGACTTAAAGGACAAAGGGATGCAGACTCAATGTGAAGTGAATAATTTCTTCAGAGTAACTTTGCTCTCAAAGTTGAATTCTTTCTCCCTCTTTCCACAACTCAGATTTGGCCCATTTGTATCCTTCAAGTGTAACTGAAGGGTCGAGTCAAAACGTTTCCTGTATATGGAAGGCCATGGATCATAGATATCGTGACATGACATGGAAACTCGACACCATTTTTTTAATTTTGGGCACAAATATCAATGTACGCGGGCTGTAGTTGTGCAACTTTCATATATGCATGTTGTAATATAGGCAGGGCACATATATGTGGAAAAATCATGTTTTTTAGCTCTAGGATTTGCAAAAGGGGACTTCAAGTCTGCATAGGGAAATGGAAAAAGGCTCTTTGTGCAAGATTTCATAGGGTGAGGAAAATCTTGCTATAATAGATGCCCCCTAATGTGTGAGGTTAGAGGAGTATCTATGATGGCCAAAATACATTATAAAACCCATAAGTGGAGTAATGGGGACCCAACTGGAAGAACTAGTTTCTCATTACAATCTGTACTGACTTTGCATATATGGCTTCCAATTTGAATTACACTGTAGATCCATGTGAAAATATACCCAACAAATGTCCATGGCCATGAATAGGAAATACAAAGGTGGCTATGTGCCAAAGGATGCCATAGTCACGAACAAGGCCTAGTAAAACCAGTCTCAAAATCAATCTGAAGATATTTGTATACAATGGAGTACAATCTGATCTCCCATGATCACTGAAGTCACACATGTACTGGTCCAATGAAAGGTAGCAACACCTCAGTAAAGCTGCGACTATAAACTAATGTCTTCAAATTTTCTACACAATCCGCCAAAGGTGCAAGTCTATATTATGTGAATAAAGGAGTTGAGGTCGAACACAATGAGACTTCATTTGATCACCGATCATTGAGGTATATCGTTAACAAATGCAAGACAACCTACTGATGATGAAAGTAGGTATCAAGGCACCAAGTACATTCTTACCAGTGTGAATAAAGGAGTCGGGATCGAACACTTGAAGAATCCATCGATAAGGAGACATTGATGTATTCCCAACTATCGATGGTGAGAGAATCTTCCACTAATGAATGCAAGCCTCTAGGTACTCATAGGACTCTAGGTCTCGTCTCCATAATAGATGAGTTGAATTCGATGGAAGGAGACCCATTGAAATGAGAGCATTAAGGAATCTATCATCATTCAGCACGAGGTACAAAGTAGGAGCTCAATGATTTGGAGGAAATCGAACGAAGAAAAAGTTCATGAACCAATGACCCTGTGCATCTTTCGTGTGTACTAGGTGCAAGCGGTACACAAAAAAGACCCTCTGAATAACAACCAATGAGGAAAATTGCTAACAAAGGTGAGGAAACCACCAATAAGGCTAATAACATCCAAGACACTACATGAATCCCAATGTGTGAATAGATGTGAAAGAGGCGAGTTCACTCAACAATCTTTTTGCTTTTTGAAAATGAGTCGGAAAAGAGCTTAAATCAGACTTGTTGAAAGGTTTCTAGGTGGCATGTCATGGGGGAGGCCAAGGCTCCCGTGTAGGATTTTTGTGAAAGGTCAACAACTTACGAATGGCTAACACAAGCTTGGGAAAACCCAAAGCTCTCCAAGTCGAGGAGGATAAAGTACTAGCGGAGGTTACCTTCTCCATGATATATTGGATAACGTATCTTACTTGAAAAGGCATAGGAGAAGGCATTGGATACCCCACAAGACCATCCTATTCAAAGGGGACCTCTCCAGGACTTGGAGGGAGAGTTCTCGGGGAGAGTAAAACTCTTTCTTGTTCAGAAGATGCAGTATTAGAAATGCTAATGATATGGTTGAAGGATGCATCATCGTCCAAAAGAAGAGTTGGATTGACCAAATATTACATCGGTATGACCAATTCTTCAACCGTTGGTTGAATATGATGTGTGACAACAAGGCCAGGAGACACATCACCCTAAAAAATGGGAGTGTGGTTAGGTGATGATTGTATCGACATGATTGTCATGTCAATCAAAGGAGAAATGGAGTGTTGGGAAACCAAAGATGAATTGGAACCCAAAGGGCCTCTAGGTGAGTACCACGCTTCCAGTATCCTTGCAGTAGTAGGGCATAAACGAATAAGGTGATCTCCTTTGCAAGACCTGCAAAGGAACTTGGGATTATGTCTCACACGTCTAAGTTTCTCAATCATATGAATTCCCCCAACGTCATTTATAATGGCTGGCGACATGCTCTCAACGTGACTGGAAGAGGCTGGAGATTCATCTCCCACGTGATGTACAAAGGTTGGAGATGTGATGTCGGTATGACTCATGATGACTAGAGTGATGCCCCCTACATGACTAGCAGTGTCTGGTTGCGGGTTTTCAACATGACTTGCAGAGGTCGTCGACCAATCTCCAACATGCATAGTAGTGGTTGGTGATGGAGCTCCAGTATGACTAGCAGTGATTGGACTAGTGGCAGTGGTGAGGTGTGGCATTTGAGACTAAGGTCCTGGGAATGACTAGTTTTGAGACATTGTAGGCTAGGAAGGGTCTTGGTTTACACTTTGTCCCTGTCTGGAAAGGTAGTATCCTCTGCCTAATTGATCCGTAGAGGTTTGTATAGACATCATCACTGAAGAAGATTTATGTGAAGAGACAAAAGTATGATAAGGATTATTCAAGTGAGGATATATGTTTCCCCCATGTGAAGGGGTTCCGTGAATAGGGTAGCCTGTGTTAGAAAGTAATAGATGTGCTTGTTTAACCATAGACAATATAACAATATTGTCACCCAACCATAGGCCGAAGCCACCCCTAGGCACCTTAACCTTGATAGAAAATCATTCTGGAAGCAAACCCTAGGCTTAATATCCAATTAAGGTAGCACAACTCTCTCCAGGGATAATGCACCAAGCAAGAATAACCAAAAGGCCAAGCAGAAAGTCCAAACCATAACCAAGAGAAAGTCCAAGTCAAAACCAAAATATGCCAGTTGCAGCAGCTGCAACTCTTTTTCAAACTTGCGTACCACTGGCCTTATGCAGTTATGAGAGGTGAGGTGAAAAATGAAATATGGTTTCCTATATTTATACTATTTTTCCTGAACTTTCTGGACTGACTTCTCATTCTAGAGGCTAAACACTTAATATTAAATATTTAAATATTTCATTTAGCCGACTTGTCTTCTAGGGTTATATCCAATGCTTTAGGGTTTCTTTTTGCTTCCCAGAATATTTTATTCTCATCAGGGTTACATGTGGAGGTAAATACCTCTTGCAACTACCATAATATCAACAACATATACCATAAAATTGGTTCCCTCCATATGAAATACCCGAGGATATATGGGGACCCGCCATGGGAAAAGGGTTCGTAGGAATTGGCATGGAGGACGAAGGATACAAAAATGAGGTGTAATAAGTAGAATAACCACCCATTTGAGTACTGGCTCCCAAAAAATCATGGCTAGGACTGGATCCGTAAGAATGGAGATTCCAACCCCCACAGTGAAAGTTGGCCGAGGGACATGACTCCTATCAAATGAAGATGCAGACAACAGAGTCATCATGCCCCCAGATCCAAAACTAGGATTCATATAAGTGGGTTAGGAAGAGGATGGAAAGGGTGAAAGCATGTTTGAAATATCAATAGGAAAGTGATTAGAGACCCAAGGCATGGACCGAGTGTCATAATTCTACATACCATTATGAAAAGTGGACAGATTCGTCCCCATGAAATGAGTGAACGCCATGGGGGAAGTAGTGGTAAAGGAGGGAGCTAAAGGAACCCCACTATCCATGATAATGACAACTCAAGGAATGATATAAAATCCTAAGGTCAACTAATAATCAAAGAGCACACCAAGAATAATTAAAAGGCCAATATGCACGCAAACAAGATAAAATGGATGAAAGGGACCTCCCTCTCTAAAGTAGGTATGCCTCGCCCAAGAGGGGCCTGAGACTCCTGTACTAAAGATCGAAGGTAACATAACTCATTATAAGGGCCCTCGTGGGCTTAACAACCAGTCGTTCAGAGCCCCCCAAAGAGGTAATCCTCCATAAAGGCTATGTGTTGTCTGACCCTTTTTTGACCCAGGGTACCTGTATAATAACCCCTGCAAGTAACCTATGTGGTACCTAAGTCAAGCAACTAAGCAAGAACGGTATAACCTATGCACATGAGAACAGTCGTAAGTCAGGTCCACCGTATGGGTAGGGTAGAAAAGTTTGAAACCTTGAAAGCACCACCTCTCACAGAGGTAAGGGCACTAGCAAGATCCCCATATACGAATAGATCCTCGGAAATATATTTGACGCTAAGAAGGTATCGAGGGGATATCCCTTCAACCAACCTCACGTGACCTCATTCTTAACTCCGGTGTAAGTGGAGCCTCCTGATATTACCGATTATACAATTGATTTCTCCACTCCCTTAGTCAGACACATATGTTGATTTAATAGCCTTGGAGAGGTTTACTCACAAAATCCTATTCCAAGGCTCTAAATCCTAAGCTAGTTTGTGCACCCTAGAAAGATAAAATCATTCCTAATCAATTTTAAATTATAGCGTTACTTTTAATGATCATGCTTACTCAAAAAGGTGTGGTCGTGAAACTAGTGATGTTATGACTCAACAAGTAAAAAAATGAATATGAATACAATGCAAAGTCCTAACTTCGATTTCCAA
Source organism: Picea glauca (assembly GCA_000966675.3). NCBI lineage: Eukaryota > Viridiplantae > Streptophyta > Pinopsida > Pinales > Pinaceae > Picea > Picea glauca. The sequence continues at coordinate 185,358 of JZKD02S1673304.1, forward strand.
TAAATGATATGCTTTTCAAAATGCAATTCTCAATTCAGTTCAACAACTCTAAATAAAAATGCAACCTTTCTTTACATGCACTAAGATTAACGATAAAGACTCAAAAGATAAAAAATGCCAACAATGTAAAATGCCTAATATTTTTGTATTTTCAATATAAGAGAGTGAAAATGCAAGGAATGAACAACAACTTGATATAAAGACTCTACTGTGTATAGACAGAGACAAACCAAGTAGGATATCAAGGAGAAAAGCATCGAGCCCAAGATTCAAGGAAAATCAAAATGAAAAATATAATGAGAAAGACACCGCCCAAAAATTCAACCAAAGACAGGTTTCCTGTCATTCCACAAACACTTAACAATCACCACAGAGATCCAAGAAGACTCAACAATCATCAAAACCTACCCAACAACCAAGCAACAAAAGGTGATATACACGACTGTTCAAGGGAAAAGTGTGTGTGTATGCAACTTGCATAAGTATAGCACGCGTATGTACGCGACTGTCAAGCAAAAACCCACGTATATGTGTCAAAACACAGCCAGGCTAAGGAGAAAGCTAAGAAACTTAGACTCAGAGTGAACAGAGGCTTTCAAGCAATCACACGACAAGAAAATCAATATAAATGAGAGCAATCTAAGGAGAAAAGCACTCCAAACCCCGAAAAAGAAGATTCAATCCCCAGTATGGTCACCAATTCTGTTACGAGGAAAATCTATCTATGGCTAGGGGTAAACCACAACAGATGGAAATGACTGCAGAAATCAACTCCAATCTCAAGTATGCTATATAAACAAAATTCTAGCAAGACAAGATAAAAGGCCTACCTCATCTAGACGTTCAATGAAGTCCACCATTGAGCACTTGACCCAAAGCAATACACCTGCAAGTAGTCCTCAACAACCAAGAAACACAAGCATATGGTGATAATATATAATGTTAGCACATTCGATAGCATAATCCATCAACATTCGTAAAATATACGGCCATGGAATAAGGATTCAAATATTTGCGAGATATTAATTGGACGAGAAAAAAAGTATTTCTATTAATATGTAATCAACATGAGTGAATGAGTTACTAACTTCCGTGTCGGCACGGTTCGGAACCGAGAAATCAAGTTCCTTCCAGCTGAGCCTCCACCACTTCAATCCTCCACCAAAGGCAAGTTCATATAAGAGAGACAACGAGGTTATCAATCAATAAGGGAAGAGCTTGGGGGATGAACAATGTGTTCAGACTTAAAGGACAAAGGGATCCAAACTGAATGTGAAGTGAATAATTTCTCCAGAGTAAATTTTCTCTCAAAGTTGAATTCTTTCTCCCTCTTTCCACAAATTGGATTTGGCCCATTTGTAGCCTTCAAGTAGAATTGAAGGGTCAATTCAGAACGTTTCCAGTACTTGGAAGGCCAAGGATCATAGATCTCGTGACATGACATGGAAACCCGACACCATTTTTTAATTTTGGGCACAAATCTCGATGTATGTGGGCTATAGTGGTGCAACCTGCGTATATGCATGCTATAATATAGGCAGGGCACGTATATGTGGAAAAATCATGTTTTTATTTCTGGGATTTGCAAAATGGGACTTCAAGTATGCATAGGGAAATAGAAAAAGGCCTTTTGTGCAAGATTGCATAGGGTGAGGCAAATCTTGCTATAACATCCCCCAAGATAGGCTGCTTAGAACAACTCCCACGAGTTTGGTTTAAGCTCTTTTCTGACTCTCTCAAAAAGCAAAAATATTTCTTAGTGAACTTGTCTCTTTCACACTCATAAATTGGATTTGAAAGGATGTCTATTTGGTATACTTTTAACCCTTTTTCAGACCAAGTAGACTAAATTTATGAAAAAGGACATTCTTTGGCGTTAAATTGTAATTGCATCTCATTCTCTTGCTTGGAGTATTGAGCCTATTGCCGGTTCTCTCTTTCACATTATAAGTCTATCACCTCAGTAGTTTGCATCATCGACCAAACAAAGCCTTGTTTATATCATTTGTATCTTGACACCCTATACCCCAGAAGAAAACATTCCCCCAAGTGTCCATATCCTGTGTGCACCTCCTTGCATTGAGCATAGGTATGTTCCACTGTTGGAACTAGTTGCTTACTCACAACACTCGTTTCCTTCTCTGTATCATATCATTCATTTGTTTATGAAAAAACAAAAAAAGACAGGTGGGAAAAGAATATTATCTCATGATGGCAGCAATCGTGCCGACTTTGAACAAAGCACAAACTTTTGAGTCCACTTGTCATCAAAATTTTGGGTTTAGCATGACATTAGGAAGTTGAGCTCATTACTTAGAGTTCACTCCCCCGATTGGTTACTCTTCCAGTCCCTATGGAGAGTTTGATTGGTGCCTCCTGCATCACAAAGTTTCATCATTAAGGCTATGCTGCCAGATTTATCCACATGTCTCATGCTCTTGTTCAAAGGATGTATATAAGCTTGTGTCATCCATTTCTCATAACTCTTGACTTTGCATGTCGGCCATACCCTCAGTGTGTCTCAGAGTTACATGAAGTTGTAGTCTTACCGTGCACCCTCGTCCTACTTTCCTTATAGGTAGGTAACCTTGAACCCAACAATCGACATCTCTTCATTGGTCGTTGACTGGGGGGTTTCCCTTGTGTTCGACAACAAGAAATATATTCACACATTGGGATTCGTGCAGTGTCTTGGATGCCATTATCCTTATTGGTGGTTTCCTTGCCTTTGTCGATAGTTTTCCTTATTGGTTTCTATTTAGAGGGTCTTTTTCATGCATTGCTTGCATCTAGTGCATGTGAAATACGCACATGGTCATTGGTTCATGAACATGTTCTTCGTCTGAGTTCCTCTAAGTCATCAAGCTCCTGCTTTGTACCTCGTGTTGAATGATGATAGATTCCTTCATGCTCTCCTTTTAGCGGGTCTCCTTCCATCGACTTCAACCCATATATTATAGAAATGAGACCTAGACTCATATGAGTACCTAAAGCCTTGCAGTCATCAGTGGTAGGTTCTCTCGCCATATACATTTGGGAATACATCAATGTCTCCTGATCAATGGATTCTTCAAGTGTTCGACCTCAACACCTTTATTCACAGTTGTAAGAATGTACTTGGTGCCTTGATACCTACTTTCATTATTGGTAGGTTGTCTCATGTTTGTTAACACTATACCTTAATGACTGGTAATCAAACAAAGTCTCATTGTGTTTGACCTGAAATCCTTTATTCACATGATGTAGAATTGCACCTTTGGTGGATCGTGTAGAAGACTTGAAGACATCAGTTCATAGTCACAGCTTTCCTGAGTTGTTGCTATCATTCATTGGACCAATACCTATATGACTTCAGTGATCATGGGAGATCAAATTGTACTTCATTATATACAAATATCTTCATATTGATTTTGAGATTGGTTTTCACTGGGCCTTGTTCGTGACTATGACAACATATGGTATGCATCTACTTTTGTATTGCCTATTCATGGCCATGAACAATTGTTTGGTATATTTCCACATGAATTTGTAGTGTAATTGAAATTAGAATCCATGTGCACAAAGTAATTATGGATTGTAGTATTCTTATGAGCAACTAGTTCGTCCAGTTGGGTCTCCATTACTCCACTTCTGGGAATTATAATGTATTTCAGCAATCGCAGATGCTCCTCTAACCTCACACATTAGGGGGCATATGTTATAGCAAGATTTGCCTCTCCCCATGCAAAATTTCTAAGAAGGCCTTTTCCATTTCCTTATGCAGACTTGAAGTTCCGTTTTTGCAATTCCTAGAGCTAAAAAACATATTTTTCCACATATACGCGCCCTAACAGCTATACAACATGTGTATACGCAGGTTGCACCATTACAACCTGCGTACATCGGGTTTTGTGCTCAAAATTAAAAAAATGGTGTGAGATTTCCATGTCACTTCATGAGATCCATGATCCTTGACTATCCATATACTGTAAACGTTCTGAATCGGCCCTTCAATTCCATTTGAAGGCTATAAATGGGACATATCCGAGTTGTGGTAAACAGGAGAAGAATTCAACTTTGAGAGAAAAGTTACTCTACATAAATTATTCACTTCATATTGAATCTGCATCCCTTTGTCCTTTTAAGTTTGAACACATTGTTCATCCCCCAATCTCTTCCCTATTTGATGGAGAACCTCATTTCCTCTCTTATATGTGCTTGCCTTTGGTGGAGGCCCAACTGGAAGGGACTTAGTTTCTTTGTTTTGAATGTGCCGACACAGAAGTTTTCCATTCATACACTTCTGTTGATTACATTTTAATAGAAATGCTCTTTTTGCATCCAATTAATGTGCTACAGTAGTCCCAACCACAAATCTCTTGTTCCCCTCAACTTGCACAACCCAAGGAATGTGTACCCCCTTCTCTGCACTACAGTCCCTCAAGTTGTACCACTCCCCTTCTAGGGCTCCAAAGAAAGCTAGCCAGGAATCTCTACGATGTGGTTCCAAGAACTCCAGCTACCCAAAATGGAGCCTTGCACACTTATATACAAATGCACATTTGGTTTTCTTTAAAATTTGGAAAAATCTATGGGTACCCTGCCCGCATGGTTTCCTTGTGCTCCCATGTAGCGTCTTCAGGACCATAGCAGGTCCATTGAACCTTTACCAATCCGATAGCTTTGTTCATGAGAACTTTTACTTTCTAGTCTAGGATGCACACTGGTTCCACCCGAAAGTCCCCTTCATGTTCCACCTAGATCACAGTCCAATGAATTATACAGTTAGGATTAGGCACATATTTCTTCAATAAAGACACATGAAACACATTATGAATTCTCATGGATGCAGGTAATGCAAGGATGTATGCAACTAGGCCTATATTCTCCAATACTTCATATGGCCCACAATATCTCACTACCAACTTTGGGTAGATTCCCAATCTTAGCAAGCTCCTTTTATCCTCCACTTTTAAAAACAAATGCTCGTGCACTTTGAATCCACTGTATGTCTTATTTTTATCTGCATAACTCTTTTTCCTGGCTTGTGCAAGCTTTAAATTATGTATTATCTTTATCATCTGCTCTTATGTTTCCCTTAACAATTCTGGATCAATAATTGCTTTGTATGTTGGGTTATCCCAACTCACTGGCGTGTTGCGTTTTTTTGCCAAAAAAGGCCTCAAACGGGCTCATCTTCAATGATGCTTGGTACCCATTATTGTAAGCAAATTAAAATAGGTGAAGATAGTCTTCCCACTTAGATGGTTGGTCCATTACATACATCCTTAGCATATCTTCATTTATCTCATTAGTCCTCTCTATTTTCCCATCTCACTCTAGATGATATGTTGTACCGAAATTTAAATTTGTCCCAAATCCTTTAAACAATCCCTTCCAAATATTTGATGTGAACTTAGGATCTATGTCCAAAACAATTGCCTTGGGAACTCCATTTAGCCTGACAATTTCCTTCATGTAAATTTATACAATTTTGGTTGCTTTGTGAATTGTCTTCACCCGAATAAAATGTGCAACCTTAGTTAATTAATCCACCACTACCATGATGGAATCATGTAGTTTTACAGTCATAGGTAGTTTAGTAATAAAATCAATTGTAACAACTTCCCATTTCCACTCAAGAGTGTGAAATGGTTGTAGCAATCCATCTGAATGTCTATGCTTGACCTTTACCTTTTGACATTATAGGCATCTAGCTATATAATTAGCCACCTCTTTCTTCATTCCTGGCCAAAAGCATGGGCTTCTTACAGCTGCAATTGATTTATGATATCTTGGGTGCCCAACACAATGCACACTGTGCATTTCTCTTAGCACCATATTTTTCAGCTCTCTAGATTCTGACACATATACTTTGCCCTTGTACATGTGGACTGCATCATCTCTCAACTCAAAATATTTAAATTTCTTCTGAAAATTACCTTCTTGTAATGCTTCTTTTATTTGCAAATAGTGATGATATGAATTTGCAGCCTCTAAAATTCTATCTTTTAAATCATACATGTACATGCTAATGGTTCTAGCATGCATATCATGCACCCTCTTGTTGAGTGCATCAACCACTTTATTTTCCTTATCTTTAATATGTTTTATATCAAAGTCATATTCACTAAGGAATTCCAACCATCTAACTTATCTAACATTCAAGGTTGGTTGTCCAAATAAATATTTCAGACCACTATGGTCTGTTCTCTACTCAAATATTTTTCCCATGAGATAATGCCTCCACATATTTGAGGCATATATTATGGCTGCCATCTTTAAGTCATGAGTGGCATAATTCCCCTCATGTTCTTTCAACTTTATTGACTCATAACATACCACATGCCCATTTTTCATGAGGACTCCACTAATCCCTCTCTTGCATGCATCAATGCATACTACAAAATCTTCATCTGGGTCTTCAATCTTCAAGATTGGTGCACTTGTCAAAATATTCTTCAGTTGTTGAAAGCTTTCTTCACATCCAAAAGTCCATTCAAATTTTACACCCTTATTTTGCAAAGAAGTAATTGGGTTTGCAATTTTTGAAAAGCCTTCAATGAAGCTTCTATAATAGCCTGCATGTCCCGTGAATGATCTAACCTCTGTAACATTATTTGGTGTTGACCATCCTCTAATGGCCTCTATCTTCTCAAGATCAATTGATATCCCCTCCTCTGAAATAATATGGCCTAAGTAATTAATCTCCATTTGATAGAATATGTACTTACTTAACTTGGCATACAACTGATGTTCTCTCAATACTTGTAGCACCATCCTTAAATGTTTCTCATGTTCCTCATGTGACCTTGATTATATGAGTATACCATCCAAGAAAACAATCAAAAACTTGTCCGAAAATTTCTCAAACGCTCCATTCTTCAGACACATGAAGACAATTGGTGCATTTGATAGCCCAAATGCAACCACCACAAACTCATAATGCATATCTTGTCCTGAATGTTGTCTTGCTAGCATATTCTTCTATTATTATTACTTGGTGATACCGTGACCTCAAGTCAATCTTAGAAAAGATCCTCGTACCTTTCAACTGATTAAATAGATCATCAATCATTGGAAAAAAATATATTTGTTCTTTATGGTAACTATTATTGCACAATTTGTTCTTGTCCCAAAGGAAAAGGCTAAGGGAGGCAAATTGGCGTAACAAGAGGTTATCCTATCACTACCATCTTAATAAGATACCACTTTCTATTTAGGGTTGATGGCCTAGGGGAGACGTCCCCTGTGACCTGGGGGTTTGAGAAGGCAAAGGTTAAAGTGTCTATAAAAGTATCCCCTCTCAAGAGTCACACTGATCAGAAAGTCCCAAGGTTTTAACCATTGAAGTAATGAAATGCTTAGATGTACCTGCCTAGAACAAAGTAACAAGAAAATGATATTTTTTGTAAGTACAATTTCATGTTAGTACTTCATAAAACCATGGACTTATAAATAAAAGAAATAGTTGATGTATGATGAAGCAAACAAAATTTTATAACAACAATGTTTATAAGACAATAGCTTCACAATAAATTCCTTTAGAGAGCTTCACAATGACAAAAAATAATCACTCAATAATAACAAAGTATCATCACTTGTCAGAAGCTAATTAGGAAGTGTATACATCAACTTTACAATTGCTTTTAGGTGCTTTTATTGCTGCAATAGATGGTTGTATATTACCTTTGTAACATCAACAAGTAGGTTAGTAAATTAGTCTATTCTAGGGTAAGGAGAAGTTAGTAGATAGCTCGAGGTAAAATTTTTGAGAGTTGTGTTCATCAATCAATCAAGTGCAAGGCTTAGATCAATGATTTTAGGGTTAATGGAGTCTCTTTTAGCAACAACAATATTGAAGGAAAAAATGATAATATTAGATCTAGAGAGAAGAAGGTCAATGATTTAAGTGTTGGTAACCCAAGGCTTCAATCACTAAAACCTAGGGGGAAAGTGGCCACTAAGAAGTAGGTAACCCTAGGCCCTAGCAGTTTTCCTTCTTCTTTAGCTCAAGGATGAAGTAGATGACAACTAGATGATGCAAATTATGCTAGGGTGTTGTAGTGGCAAGTCCCTTAGCACAAAGCTTCAAGAAAGTAGGGTTTCTAGCATAATCGAGTAGGTGAAAAGTTGTTAATGCAAGAACAATAAGATGTGCTTTAACCTCCTAGGGTTTTAAGCTAGCAATTTCATAATACTTGAAGAAATTCAAGATAAATACACCATGACCATCCAAAATGAAGAAGGATTGCAGAAATCTACTTACATTCACCAATAATCATCTAGCAATAGGCCTAGTTGAAGACTTTCCACCAAGAAAAATGCTAAAATACACCAAAACTAGCCTCCTTCAAGAAGTGCACACCAAATTTTAGAGAATAAACCCTAATTAGGGCACAAATTTCAGACTGATCTGAAAATAGAAGGCTGACTTGTTATGCTATGCAAGCACCCCTACTTCATTAAAAATAAACTTTACAGGACCTTGCTTCATGTGTATAAATATGCGAAATAAACTTATGTGTTAAAGTTCATGTAACTGCTTGTAAATGCTTATGTGTGAGCAAATGTTCTTTTAAATGGTTATATATGTGCTTGAAATGAAAACACAGCAACACAACTTGCAGCAAACAAACCATCAAACTCAGAACAATCACAAGCTGATAAAGGAGTTCACCCCCCTACGGGCTACATCTCCTTGAGCCTCCATAATGGACTTGGCTCTCTGGGATTAATTAGTCAAAAGTTATTTTACAAGCTGCTGCTCAACTCCAATGGAAAAACAAACTGTACCATTGAGATCAGAACACATAAAAACCCCAAAAACGACTAATAGAAGTCTGAAAACGGATCATGGCTCATCCGGGCATGACCTCTTCTACATGTGGCCATAAGCTTCCCTGAGCTTCTCTTTGGCAAAAAAACCTGTAAAAGTCCTCAAAAACCTCTGAAACCTATCCCAATGTGTTCAGAGCATATCAATTAGCCAAAAATGATTATTCAATCACTAAAAACAAATATAGGCTCACCAAACCATGTCCTCCATCAAAGAGGGCTGAAAATTCCTTGGAGCTTCCTGAAACTTCAACGGTGAAAAACTTGCATGAAGAGTCTTCAAATGGCTGTGAAAATGGCACCAACGGATCCAACACGTCCAAAAACCCCTGGCTGGGCTTTTATGGCACCTCAATCGGCCAAACGATGAAGAAGTTAGGCCTCCTCCATTTTCCTCCTTCAAGCTTTGCTGGAACTGGCTCTACAAATCACACCCTTGTGCACATGAACCTGGAACACGCTCCCAATGCACGTTATAACCTGGCACCGGGCGCAACCGCGCCAACGGTGCAAACCGTAGAACGGTTAGGGCGCCTCCAACCCTTAACCGCCTCGGCATTCGGTCATATTACCCACGCGACCATAGGCTGGGCATAAAAATCGTTGGTCTGTTTGAAAACCGTGCAATGGATTAAACCGCGTGCAAAGTTACAACCGCGCGCATAACACAATGGATAAACATTACATAACACACTATAATCTTATAACCCCGCACGGATTGATACATATATGTATACACCATATATTAAAACAAACTTTGGATTATATATATGTGCATACGCGCCACGCGCCAGCAGTCGGAGCCTCGGTCACATATATAGTAGTGAAACCATGGGTCGGGGCTTAAGCCCCGGCCCGCGCCCTTTTCAAAAACAAACAACATACAACTTTAAATGTAAGTGCAATGGAACATGTAACAAGGTACATGTGCGGATATGTTGGCTAGCGGAGTGTTTGTTAAGTCTTTGCATAGAGGAGGAGGTCCCGGGGTCGAACCCCGCGGACCCAAAACATTTTACACAAATACCAACCAACCATAAAAACCAGCCAGATAGTGACACGTGGCGCCAATGGGTTGGGCCACGTGTCCAAACTTTATTCGCTGCAAATGACACATGTCGACACTCCATTGGGCAACCACCATCCAATATAAATATGCCACATCATCAAACTGCCACGTCGACTGTACAGTCGCCACGTCATCATGATGGTACGGCCCTCCACGTGGCCATACAGACTGCCCAGTCAACGTTTTTTTTACCTGTTTGACTTTCCGAACAGATCGCTATATCTTTCGCTCCCGACGTCCGTTTGAGACGAAACGAATTGCGTTGGATTCGTGACGACGAGGGCTACGCTCACGTCCGATTTGAGGCAATTCCGAGAACGTTGATTTTTGGGCTAAAATTTGACCCCTGGTCCAGATTTTGATCACAGACCTTACTTAAGTGTGAGTGAAAGATGATGAAAAATAAGAGAGAAATTTACCTTATTTATAAAATACAAATGACCTTTAATTTACAAATTAGGTCAAAAAAGGCCGACAAGCCCAGTTTACGTGTAATATCCAGTTTTTACATAAAAATGACAAATTAAACCCTAAATCAAGCAAAATAGGTGACACCATGCCCTTTTAGGGTGACATTAGGCCTCTCTAGTGAAACATTGGCCTCCAGGAGAAAAATGTTAGGCCTCCACGAGAAAAATGTTAGGCCTCCCAAGGCCTATGGATCAAGTCACACATGCCACTTGGCACATAACTACCTCCAAAGTGTCCATCAAACAATGTATGATGTCAAGGGTCAAAGAGGTGACATCATGGGACTTTCAAGGCCAACATCATAGTGGGAGGGAAAAACCCCCGTGGGTCCAAGCTGTCTCTGCTGGAATGTCCTCCTCTCTTTCCGGTGCAAGCCTCTGACATGTGTTTGCCCCTAGTTGGGGTCTCAACATCCATCTAGTGGGATTTTAGCCCTATGGAGTTCCTAACTAATCATCTCCCGATGTGTACCTGTCCATCTGGTGTGTCCCTACAACAACAACAAGTACACCCTTCATGGGCTCATAAGTCACAAGGATCATAACAATGTCAATCACGTCTAATAATCAACTTATCTAAACATGTGCATAAATCCCCCCTTTCCCAGACAAGTGCTCAAAGACGTTATGCTATTCTACAAGCCATGTTTGGAGAGGGTGTCAGGAGGTCCTACTGGGATAATTCTCATTGGACGTCGGATGTTTCTAGGTGAAGGCAAATCTAAGTCATGTAAGTGGATGAGGTGGTGTATGGATGTTTGAGCAGTGGGTGCAGTGATGACAGGGAAATGCATGGCTTACCTATGGGTGCCCTCTGAAGAGGGTGAGATGCACCTTGACATGGATGCAAATGTTTCCAAGCCCATTCAATGCTTTTTTATCTTTTTATCTTATTGCTTTTTCTTTCAAGAGACTAGTTAGGGGACATTGCCCTGGCGTGGTGACCATTGTGACAATGTTACCCACAAACATTTCACGGAGATGAGAAGGTTGGCTCGTGATGAGACCCCCTTTCTCTTTCCTATTCCACCAAGAGACACTACCCTAGCATGGTGACCATATGAATGGTAGTTTCATACCGCAACATGCCCATGGACCTAATATGCCAGCTTGTGATGAGACCCCCTATCCTCCAACTAGGTCTTGATTTTATTATTTTATGGGTCCCTCCATTTCTTGCCGAGAATCCCTTTATGGATTTTTCGGGGATCCCTTGGTGAAGCATCTGAAGGTTTTGTTCTTTTGGCTTTTATCTTTTGCCAACTACTTTTACCCTTTGTCCCCTAGCCCCTTCTTCCCACAAGGTAAGGTACAACCCTTTGCTAGCTTTGAAAACCTAGTGCCCAAACCAATGTAGAGGATGGATGAGAGGTAAAATTATTAAAAGTGATAAGTATGATGGGAATGGACGATTTCCTTTCATGAACCCACCCAGTGGAAACTCAAACCCTATGGGAACCAACTTTCTAGGGCATCCTATCACTCCCCCTAAGATGTTGACAAGTGGAAAGGCATAAGGTCCAAGCACACGCCAGAAGTAGAAAGAATTAAATGCACATATTAAAATGTTTTGAGAATCATAGTGACACATACCATGATACCCGGACTCATTACCTCATGGAGCAAGACCCACAACTGCTGAAGGACCAAGCCGATGGGATGGATGATGCTGCTGATGGAAAGATCGAGGTGCTGAAGAAGAAAGATGGGCCCTCCAGGGCTAGGCTCAAGTCAATATGGCTCTTGATACTACATTTCTAGGACTTATGGGCCTCAAGACATAATCTCCTTAGTTATCCCTAGGCTAGGGAATACCATCTGGCTCCAACTTGGGGACATGTAATCATTGTATAATGCATGAGAACCTCAACATATTTGGCATGAACTATGACCTGCTTGATCTCAACAAAAATCATTAGTAATCATTTGGGGTGGTGATATCACCCCTGGCTCATGTATGGTACAAAAAATGAAAGTAAGCAAGCATATACACAAATGGAAATACAACTACTCTAGCATGAAATGCATATGATATATATACAATGAATGCAAATGCCTACCTACTTACTTGTACTTGCCTATGAATTCAAGTCTCTGCCCCTTGTTGGGGTTTGAGGAGGTGTCCACTAACTGGTAATGGGAGCCTTCTTCCTTCTAATGTAGACAAATAATAGGCATCATTGACTGACTTTCTTCCAACTCTGAAGGGTCCAAGCCAAAATTATGCACTTCCTTTGATATTAGTAGGATATCCCCTCTTTTCATCCCACATCCAGACAATATCTCCCTCTTTGTAATCCTTGGTCTTGAATTTGGTTGTTTCTTGTACAACCCTGGTGTATTGTCTTGAGGGAGGAGGGTGGGATTATGCTGTGAAAAATTCCTGTTGGGACGGTTAGATTTATGTCATCTTCTCCTTTCTTCAATAATTTGACAGCCCCAACTTCTTTGTATTTATATTTTTTCAAGAGTTGTTGATATTCATCCTTCTTTGGCCACTATATTTGATCAAAGTCTTCTTCTGTGGCAAAGGGAATGTCATTAGAGGAAAATGCAAGAAGACTCTCTTTGACCGATTCATGTGTTTTGTTAGTTCCAATATCATCACCAATTTCTTGCACATGGACTTTGGTCATCGACACATTCAGGAGGCAGATTATTGTTCCATTGTTCATAGGCACATTAATGGAAGTGAGATCCATCTCTAGGGTGCCTCCCAACATCACAACAAACTTCTTGGACAATAACATTCCCCACACATTTGGGACATCCACTACTACAATGTCCATGTGGATCACTCTCTCGGGGTATCTTCCAAGGCATACTTTTACGTTCTCAACTACCCCATGCGTGGGTATGGCTCTCGACTCAAAACCACACAAATTCCTGTAAGGCCGTTGTTGGGTTGCCAAAGTACCATCTTTTTACCAATCTTTTCACTTCACTTTTAACCATATTTCGCTTTCTCATACCCTTACATTAAACCATTTTCATGATTACATGGGTTTTAGACATATTATTTTCCAATGCATCTATTTTAGTGTTTTT
>JZKD02S1673304.1:204786-215736 GCA_000966675.3 Picea glauca
TATATATATATATATATATATATATATCTGTCCTTGCATTGGTCCTCCTATGATTGATCGTCTTGCCATAGTATGGCTCATTCTGAAGTAACCAAAATAGGATGTATAATGGTTATATTTCTGTATCCAGTTATTTAGAATATTTATACAGGCTGGACTGCTTCTAATGTAACAACTTAAACAGTTAAAACAATAACAATATTCACAATTTGTACACACTAGGATCCATTTGAATCCTAGTGGAGGAGAATCCCTTATGCTCAAGGAGGATGAAGCCATTTAATTGTTTTGTCTTTATTTTGGTATGGTGCAACTTCTCTAGTAAGAAGATCAACAACACAATTATCTTTACCAGGCTTGTAATGGATTTCAAAATCAAATCTGTCAAGCCATAGACTCCATCACAATATTCTGTTGTTTCCCTATTCCAACAGACGTTGATTAGATATCATACCCTTCATATGTTTCAGATTTGTTCTAACAATGAAATGTACAGGCTTTAAGAATAATCTGAATTTTTTAATGCCATTCTTAACAACAAGAATTTCTTTATGAGAAGAAGGGTATCTTGATTCAGTGTCACTAAAGCAACCAGAAGTGTATATACACACTTATTCCAATTTAGGGCCATTCTTCTGTAATAATACTGCTTCCCAAGTATCATTTGAGGCATCAGTTTCTAGTACAAGTTGGAGGTCCATGTCTGGAAGATGTAACTTAGGTAAATTCTGGATTTTCTGCTTTATAATCTAGATAGCTTGTGTCATCTTATAATTCCATGGCAGAATTTTGCTTAATCTTTTCTGGAGTATCTTGACATCCTTAGCTTGGTTTTCATAGAACTGTCGGACGTAGTTCAGACAACCAAGGAACCTTTGAAGCTGGTTTTGATCAAGAATTTCATCAGGGAATTTTGTAAGCTTTTTTAGGATATGATCTTGTAATTCAACTTCTCCTTTAGATAAGATCAATCCAAGGTATTTTATCTTTGTTTGTGCCCAACAAAGCTTAGAACGATTGAGCACTAAACCATGTTTGAATAAGAGGTCATAAACTGTTCTGAGATGCTGTACATGTGATTTACAATCTACAGAACAAACAAGCAAATCGTCAATATATACAATGACAAAATTAAGATGTTTGAAGATATCATCCGTTCTTTTCTGAAATTTTGAAGAAGAATTCTTCAAACCAAAGGGCATCACTTTCCACTGGTACTGGCCATTTGGGACAACAAAATCTGTCTTATATATATCTTTAGGGATTATACCAATCTGCCAAAAACCACTTTTTAGATCAAATTTACTAAATACATTACACTTCCCAATTTTGGAAAACAACAATTCTTTTGATGGTAATAGAAATCTGATAGGAACCAGAGCATCATTCAAAGCTTTGTAATTTATTACCATCCTGGGTTTTCCTCTTTTTTGCTCACTATGCTTATTGACATAGAATGCAGGACAAGCCCAAGGGCTTCTACTGATTTCTATCAGTTTTCTTTCTAGTAGCTCTGCAATCTCTTTCTGACAATATTCACATTCTTTTGGAGACATGTGATTTGCAGAGGCCTTTTGAGGCTTTGGGGTGTAATTTTCTTTATATGGCAAGCTTAAAAAATACTGCTCTTTGGTCCAAAAAGCATTACGATATTCAGATGTACAATCTTTTTCTATATTCTCTTTGATATCCTTTATTATTTTATATCCATGCTTTTCAGTATGTCCAATGATTTTCTGTATATGAATGAGACTACTAGCAGATTTCTCAACTTGGTGGAAAGTTTGCTTTACTGCTATTCTTGTTTCATAAAAAGGCTTACTGGGTACCTTAATTGATTTACCCAAAATTGTAAGCTGTACAAAATCACTACCTATAACAAAAGGTAAACATTTATTTACAAAATCTTGTCCAAGTAGTATATCTGCACCAATATCATAGCAATAGAGTGTAACAGGTACTTTGGCTTCCTGTATAAGTATAGGAAAGTCTGGGGCTATGCATTTGATCTTAATCTCAGACTTATTGACAACTCTAAAAGAGATATCAATAGGTTGCCAATAGTAGGCTGGTATTGCTCCATGCTTAGCACATGAATTCATTGCTCCTGTATCAAGCTGTGCATCTAGAGTGTACTGCAGATATACTTGAACTTTTATATTCACAGAAATGACCAATCTATCATCTAAACCATTCATTTGTTTAGACTCGTATGGTTCATTATCTATTTCTATGTTGAACATCTCTTTTTCTAATTGCTCATCTCTTTTCATCTTTAGAAAGTTCAACTCTTCTTTTTGGAGTTTTAAGCTCTTCCATAAATCAAAAATTAATACTTCCTTTTCTTTGATAGATTCTTCTAGATGGAATATTGTATTGTCTAAAGAATCTTCTTCTGGTGAAGTCACCTTGAATGGTTCTGTAATTTTTACAATACCTTTTTCTCTGCTATCTTTGTGCTGTGATGACATGAAATCAACATCTTTGGGAGTATAATGGTGGATATTCACCACGCTTGGCTGCTGGAGTTTATCAATTTGAGCAGAGAGTTGGGCGATGTGGGAAGCATAACAGTGGGAGAGCTGGAATTGTCCAGGAGTAAGAACGAACAATTTTTCTTGGAGATCAGACCTTTGTTTAAGGAGAGAAGAGAGGTCTGAATAGGGAGACATCATTTTGATATCTAGAAAATTCATCGTTTCGATTAGTTGGGAGGAGTCTGAATCATAATCAGAATTAGTATCAGGAGGGTTGGTTTCAGAAAGGGTGTCACTATCCTTAGTGAGGGAGAGGTATTCACCATCTGAACGACTATCAACTAATTCCCATTCGGAAGGATCATAACCAGATTGGAAAAGATCCATAATCTTGGATTGGAATTTAGTTTTAGACCGCAAAGGACACTGAGAAGCCTAGTGGCTAGGATTTTTGCATATAAAGCAGAATGACTTCTTTGATTGATGTGTATGTGGCCGACATTTGAAATAGGCTTTCTTCTTGAATTGATTGTTTTGAGTAAACTTTTTAGGGAATTTGCCAGAAAATATTCGGGGCTTAGGTTTACAATTGAAACAACCACAATCCTTTTTATAGGATTTCTTTTTAGCAGTTCCTTTGTTACACCCAAAATGATAAGTTTCTGCGAACGTATCACAGACAGAGGAATCAAAACCTAATTGTTTCTTCACAGACTTATTGGTTTTTCTGCGAAGACATTCTTTTTGCAGAGCCATAACTATGTGCTCATGCAAGCCTGCTAGAGATAGCTGAGATATGTCAATATTTAATTCTTCAAAACGATATCTAACAAGGTCAGGTACTTTTCCAGGCATTGCAGACAAACATTTCCTTAAGTATGCTACATTGTCTGGATATGGAGATTTGTACAACAAATCTTGCATTGTACATAAGAATTCAGGAAGTTGGGAGATATGGCAAAGTTTTTGATTCATGAAAAGATCTGCATAATGATTTGAATCTATCTTAGCATTGCCATAGAATTCATGTACAACTGCTTTGATAATCTCTTCGATTGGATTATCATAATTCATTAGTTTGAACTTATCTTCTTCTCGGATTCTGTCCCACCAGAGTCCTAAATTTCCTGTAAATCCCCAAGTTAACCTTAAGGCTAACTCATTCCAGGCTATCTAGTTTTGGAATATCATCTTTTGTGTTCTAGCCCATGCCTGCCATTTCTGAAATATCAACATCATTTCATTTTTGTATCTGCAATTAATATTTGTTATGGGTGCAGATTCTATATTCTCTCTAGATAATGAGGCATCTTCGGTAGAATTAACCGGATCAAAAGGGACTTTTTTAGAAGAGCCATATTTAGCATGGCACCATTTCTCCCAAGCAGATTGGAAGGCATTTCCCCCTACTTCATCATGAGAAGAGCGAGGTGGTGCTTTATTAGAGCTTTATGCTTCATCTATCCCTTTTATAAATGGGATTAGAGAATTATTGGCTTGTTGTGTTTTTCTGATGTCTTCTTTTAAATTAGAAGATTGTGATTTGACTAACTCTATTTTTTCAATAGCTATTTCCAGTACTTCTGCAATTCTTGCTAATACTGGATTTGGAGTTTCAGTAGCTAATTGTTTCAGAGTTAGTTTCTTTTGTTCATCTTTTGAGCTATCACCAAACCAATGAAATGAAGCATGTTTTTCTATATCTTCAAATTTAAGAGAAGAAGGAGTTTCTTTCTCCTATTCAAAAGAATCTTTCAGACTTTGAACAGCAGTCTGAATTGTATCTAACTTCTCAAGAATCTGCACAAGTTGAGACTTTAGATGCTCTTGATTACTCTCCAAAGAGTCTATCTCTGAATGTAAACCATTCATATGAATCTTTTTCTGTAAAACATCTTGTGCTATATCATCAATATTCTGTGCAATACAAACAGATTGGTAGTTTGCATAATTTTTCAATCTCACAACATCCAGAGATTGTTCTGCATATTCTTTTCTATATTTTATGAAATCTAGATCTACTACTAGATCATTCTTGAACGTTGGAGTATGATTTCCAGGTCCAGGACTTCTCTGAGGAAGAGTAGCTTTCTTATCCCTGTCACCTCTAGGTAAAGGTGTATTTATCATTTTGATCTGAGGGATTGCTAGGTTAAGACATTCAGCACAATCAGCATGTTGACCAGTATGTTATGTTTTAGATTGGAATGTCCTAAAATTCTTGGGAGCAGATGGTACATGGGATATCCTTGGAGTTTAAGAAAGTTTAGAAGATTGTTCTTGTACTGGTATTTTCTTTCTACAGTAATAACAATTCTTAGAACCTTTCTGATGCGTTAACAAATGATTGTCTAAATCAGATTTATTTAAAATAGGTTTATATACAGGGGCTTTGGAGAAAGAGGAAGAAGAAGGAGATCTAGCATAAAAAGAAGACCTTCTCTGATTAGAATCAAAGCTGCTTGTTGATAGGGAAGACAATTGTCTTTCCAAATCTTGACTTTTGGTGCTATGTGATCTTCCTTTCCTTAAAACATTTCGTCCAGATGAATTCTATTTAATTTTTAATTCTTTAGCCATTGGAGGCAATATTTTGGAAGAAATAGGTTCATAATCTGCAGACCATTCTTCAACAGCAGAAAGTTTAGCAAAACCTAAAGTAAGAGGGGAAACATTGCCTGGTCCAACCACCACACTTTCGGAGGTAGCGCGCTGAAGTAACTTTAGATTGAGTGTTGGCATAGTTGTAGAGACAAAGCGAAGACAGATAGTCGTATGAATTTGGGCAATGTCATATCCTTCAGCCATGTTAAAACCAAAAAACGGTACATAGGCTTGAAGTAGTGTAGAGATATAGGGATTTGTTAACGAAACTTGGAATCTTGGAAGGATTGATGACCAAACTGGGTCGTTGTGCAAAGGAGCTTGGAATCCATATATTAAGGCATCTGAGAAGGTATTATGCCTAGAGTCAATAATACAGTTTAGTACAGATGTATCTAAACCAGGTCTAACTAATGGAGTAATTCCAAATCGTATGAGGCCAAGATGGACATATTTATACCCATGTTATAAACCCCAATCTATATCACCTTGTTGAATCAGAGGGATTTGGTAAATGGTTTGACCAAGAGAGAAAGGCACATTATGAGAGCAATATCGAATAAGTGTGGATGCACGAAATTTAAACATAGGCAAATCATAGATTTTTTAGGGTTTTATCTCTGGCATCCTCTAATTTACATCAGGCTCATACTCTTGAGCAACTAATCTAGTATTATATAGAGATTTAGATGGAGAAGACTGACTGAGAAAATTCTTATACCACTTAGAAGGTTTATATTTAACATCAACTGATAAATCATAAGAAGATGTGTTGTTCTGTGAGGCCATTCTCAAATACTGCAACTTCTGACAGTATACTTAAAATATTGCAGGCAAGTAAATATATTGAGAGGCAAGATCTAACTTACTATGGGAAAAGGACTTTGCAGCACTCCACGCCTTTCTGCAGCTTTAACGGCCGACTTATATGTCCTACATCAACTACTGGAGACCACAGTCAAGAAGATCACTTCACTCAATACTGGACATTTACACTTCTTGCAATCATATACTTCAGACACAAGGCTCGTCTCAAAGTAGAATCACTTTTGAACAAACTTCTTTTGTATTAATCAACTGAACTCACTCATTACAATATAAGCTATAACTGCATAGAAAAGCAGGGATTTTAATATTAGTTCTATGTTCCAGAGAAAGAGAATGTCAGATATGTCAGACAGGCTCCTGTTTGACATATCTGACATTCTCTTTCTCCGGAACAGAGAACTAAGATTAAAAGTGCTGCTTTTCTGTGCAGTTATAGCTTATATTGTAATGAGTGAGTTCAGTTGATTAATACAAAAGAAGTTTGTTCAAAAGTGATTCTACTTTGAGACGAGCCTTGTGTCTGAAGTATATGATTGCGAGAAGTGTAAATGTCCAGTATTGAGTGAAGTGATCTTCTTGACTGTGGTCTCCAACAGTTGTTGTAGGACATATAAGTCAGTCGTTGAAGCTGAAGAAAGGCGTGGAGTGCTGCAAAGTCCTTTTCCCATAGTAAGTTACATCTTGCTTCTCAATATATTTACTTGCCTGCAATATTTTAAGTATATTATCAGAAGTTGCAGTAGTTGAGAATGGCCTCACAGAACAACACATCTTCTTATGATTTATCAGCTGATGTTAAATATAAACCTTCTAAGTGGTATAAGAATTTTCTCAGTCAGTCTTCTCCATCTAAATCTCTATATAATACTAGATTAGTTGCTCAAGAGTATGAGCCTGATGTAAATTAGAGGATGCCAGAGATAAAACCCTAAAAAATCTATGATTTGCCTATGTTTAAATTTCGTGCATCCACACTTATTCGATATTGCTCTCATAATGTGCCTTTCTCTCTTGGTCAAACCATTTACCAAATCCCTCTGATTCAACAAGGTGATATAGATTGGGGTTTATAACATGGGTATAAATATGTCCATCTTGGCCTCATACGATTTGGAATTACTCCATTAGTTAGACCTGGTTTAGATACATCTGTACTAAACTGTATTATTGACTCTAGGCATAATACCTTCTCAGATGCCTTAATATATGGATTCCAAGCTCCTTTGCACAACGACCCAGTTTGGTCATCAATCCTTCCAAGATTCCAAGTTTCGTTAACAAATCCCTATATCTCTACACTACTTCAAGCCTATGTACCGTTTTTTGGTTTTAACATGGCTGAAGGATATGACATTGCCCAAATTCATACGACTATCTGTCTTCGCTTTGTCTCTACAACTATGCCAACACTCAATCTAAAGTTACTTCAGCGCGCTACCTCCGAAAGTGTGGTGGTTGGACCAGGCAATGTTTCCCCTCTTACTTTAGGTTTTGCTAAACTTTCTGCTGTTGAAGAATGGTCTGCAGATTATGAACCTATTTCTTCCAAAATATTGCCTCCAATGGCTAAAGAATTAAAAATTAAATAGAATTCATCTGGACGAAATGTTTTAAGGAAAGGAAGATCACATAGCACCAAAAGTCAAGATTTGGAAAGACAATTGTCTTCCCTATCAACAAGCAGCTTTGATTCTAATCAGAGAAGGTCTTCTTTTTATGCTAGATCTCCTTCTTCTTCCTCTTTCTCCAAAGCCCCTGTATATAAACCTATTTTAAATAAATCTGATTTAGACAATCATTTGTTAACGCATCAGAAAGGTTCTAAGAATTGTTATTACTGTAGAAAGAAAATACCAGTACAAGAACAATCTTCTAAACTTTCTTAAACTCCAAGGATATCCCATGTACCATCTGCTCCCAAGAATTTTAGGACATTCCAATCTAAAACATAACATACTGGTCAACATGCTGATTGTGCTGAATGTCTTAACCTAGCAATCCCTCAGATCAAAATGATAAATACACCTTTACCTAGAGGTGACAGGGATAAGAAAGCTACTCTTCCTCAGAGAAGTCCTGGACCTGGAAATCATACTCCAACGTTCAAGAATGATCTAGTAGTAGATCTAGATTTCATAAAATATAGAAAAGAATATGCAGAACAATCTCTGGATGTTGTGAGATTGAAAAATTATGCAAACTACCAATCTGTTTGTATTGCACAGAATATTGATGATATAGCACAAGATGTTTTACAGAAAAAGATTCATATGAATGGTTTACATTCAGAGATAGACTCTTTGGAGAGTAATCAAGAGCATCTAAAGTCTCAACTTGTGCAGATTCTTGAGAAGTTAGATACAATTCAGACTGCTGTTCAAAGTCTGAAAGATTCTTTTGAATAGGAGAAAGAAACTCCTTCTTCTCTTAAATTTGAAGATATAGAAAAACATGCTTCATTTCATTGGTTTGGTGATAGCTCAAAAGATGAACAAAAGAAACTAACTCTGAAACAATTAGCTACTGAAACTCCAAATCCAGTATTAGCAAGAATTGCAGAAGTACTGGAAATAGCTATTGAAAAAATAGAGTTAGTCAAATCACAATCTTCTAATTTAAAAGAAGACATCAGAAAAACACAACAAGCCAATAATTCTCTAATCCCATTTATAAAAGGGATAGATGAAGCATAAAGCTCTAATAAAGCACCACCTCGCTCTTCTCATGATGAAGTAGGGGGAAATGCCTTCCAATCTGCTTGGGAGAAATGGTGCCATGCTAAATATGGCTCTTCTAAAAAAGTCCCTTTTGATCCGGTTAATTCTACCGAAGATGCCTCATTATCTAGAGAGAATATAGAATCTGCACCCATAACAAATATTAATTGCAGATACAAAAATGAAATGATGTTGATATTTCAGAAATGGCAGGCATGGGCTAGAACACAAAAGATGATATTCCAAAACTAGATAGCCTGGAATGAGTTAGCCTTAAGGTTAACTTGGGGATTTACAGGAAATTTAGGACTCTGGTGGGACAGAATCCGAGAAGAAGATAAGTTCAAACTAATGAATTATGATAATCCAATCGAAGAGATTATCAAAGCAGTTGTACATGAATTCTATGGCAATGCTAAGATAGATTCAAATCATTATGCAGATCTTTTCATGAATCAAAAACTTTGCCATATCTCCCAACTTCCTGAATTCTTATGTACAATGCAAGATTTGTTGTACAAATCTCCAGATCCAGACAATGTAGCATACTTAAGGAAATATTTGTCTGAAATGCCTGGAAAAGTACCTGACCTTGTTAGATATCGTTTTGAAGAATTAAATATTGACATATCTCAATTATCTCTAGCAGGCTTGCATGAGCACATAGTTATGGCTCTGCAAAAAGAATGTCTTCGTAGAAAAACCAATAAGTTTGTGAAGAAACAATTAGGTTTCGATTCCTCTATTTGTGATACGTTCGCAGAAACTTATCATTTTGGGTGCAACAAAGGAACTGCTAAAAAGAAATCCTGTAAAAAGGATTGTGGTTGTTTCAATTGTAAACCTAAGCCCCAAAGATTTTCTGGCAAATTCCCTAAAATGTTTACTTGAAATAATCAATTCAAGAAGAAAGCCTATTTCAAACATCGGCCACATACACATCAATCAAAGCAGTCATCCTGCTTTATATGCAAAAATCCTGGCCACTGGGCTTCTCAGTGTCCTCTGTGGTCTAAAACTAAATTCCAATCCAAGATTATGGATCTTTTCCAATATGGTTATGATCCTTCCGAATGGGAATTAGTTGATAGCCGTTCAGATGGTGAATACCTCTCCCTCACTGAGGATAGTGACACCCATTCTGAAACCAACCCTCTTGATACTAATTCTGATTCTGATTCAGACTCCTCCCAACTAATCGAAACTATGAATTTTCTAGATATCAAAATGATGTCTCCCTATTCAGACCTCTCTTCTCTCCTTAAACAAAGGTCTGATCTCCAAGAAAAATTGTCCGTTCTTACTCCTGGACAATTCCAGCTCTCCCGCCATTATGCTTCCCACATCGCCCAACTCTCTGCTCAAATTGATAAACTCTAGCAGCCAAGCATGGTGAATATCCACCATTATACTCCCAAAGATACAGATTTCATGTCATCACAGCACAAAGATAGCAGAGAAAAAGGTATTGTAAAAATCATTGGACATACTGAAAAGCATGGATATGAAATAATAAAGGATATCAAGGAGAATATAGAAAAAGATTTTACATCTGGATATCCTAATGATTTTTGGACCAGAGAGCAGTATTTCGTAAGCTTGCCATATAAAGAAAATTACACCCCAAAGCCTCAAAAGGCCTCTGCAAATCACATGTTTCCAAAAATATGTGAATATTGTCAAAAAGAGATTGCAGAGCTGCTAGAAAGAAAACTGATAGAAATCAGTAGAATCCCTTGGGCTTGTCCTGCATTCTATGTCAATGAGACTACCGCAGTTCCACTTTCTCTTTTCCATGATTCATTCAGCAACAATTCATCTTCCTCCACTTTACATTTTCTGATCCGGCAGACATCAGTCACAACTATAGCAGTAGTGAATTTCCATATGATCCTGCAGCAGTGACATCTTCCATGATACAATAGTAGCAGCCAAAAGATTGCATCCATATAAAGATCTCTCAGATGCATAGTGAATGATCTTCTCAGGTAGGTGAAGGTATGTTGTTTTCCAATCTTTAATCAGTAATTCCTTGAATGCTAAAAGACATGTATTTGGAAAATTTCCTATTTATCCTTCCATATCCTTCATTATTCCATGCCCTTCCCTATTTGCTACATTTTCTGAGGACGGAGAACACCTTCAGTTGGGGGGGGGGGTATATTCATCATATGCCATTCATTTATCCTATATTACGTCTTTCATAACCTCATACGCTATTGACCAACATTTTTTCCCAATTGAGTGTTATTACTTTTATAAAGCACCTTCATTGATCTCCTAAAATGCAGCATTGGTTTGTACATGAAGCACATATTCCAAAG
>JZKD02S1673304.1:225598-244076 GCA_000966675.3 Picea glauca
AAGCTTTTTTCAGACTCCTTAAAAATGAAAAAATGGCCGAGTGATCTTGTCCTTGTCACACTCATTAAAATGGTTTTGAATTGACGTCTAATCGGTGCTAGTTTATCCCTTTTTCAAACCGACTAGACTAATTGTCGAAAAAGGTACCCCATTGGAGTCTCCTTTTATGATTTTTCAGACTCTCTAAATATGAAAAACCACCGAGATTACCTTCTTTCGGCTCGTTAAACTTACATCGAAGGACGTTACCATTGTGTGTTCTATCAACCGCATTTGCATACCTTATCCATCAGCCTTGTGACAGTTTGCTTCTGGGTCTTAACACCTTTGGCCACCGGAGGATTTTTGCCGAGTATCATCTTACCAAAACATCAGTCTTGTCCTGGTGCCTTGAGCTTGTATGTTTGCAGTACTCGTTCCTCCATTGTAACGTAAAATTCCTTTATTCTTTTTCAAAAATTATCCAAAAGAACAAAAAAATCAAATATACCCCAAAAAGAGGATGGGAAAAGTATTTTCTTTATTGGCAGCATAATGAGTCACCCTTGGATAAAGCACATCTGTCCATTTGATCATCAGACTATGGGATGTAGTACGACCTTAGGAAGCTTTTTCTAGCTATATAGAGTTGTGTCCTCCACCATTTGGTTCCTCTTCCAAACATATGGAGAGTTTGCCTTGCCTCCTGCTTCGTAGACTTATGATTAATAAATATGCTGCCTGATTCTTATCACTTGTCGTGCTATTATCAAAGGGAAGTTTTTCGCGAAGCCTGAGCCAACCCTGCTGCAATATTGTCTCTTTACTGCATACCCGACCATCCTGAACATCCAATCAAGTCCTTGTTCAAAATCACTGGAGCCTTTAGTCCGATCATCAAGATTATCAAGTCCATAACCGACAAGCCGTCGAAGACCTCTGGGTAGTGCAGTCGTACACTCATATTACACTCCTACCTGAGTTTTAGAAGATTTTGAAGTTCTTGCTCGAGCTCTGAAGTACAACCATCAGGCCGAATCAACTTCTGGAAGATGGATACTCTATATGTATATCTTTCTGATTTTGACATGTAGCTCCGTTGTGTATTTTTCGCGGCTAATCTTTATAGTTATTTGACATGGATCTACAATGTATTTGATTGGTAGCCATGGTTCTATTTTATCCCAAGMATGGGTATGCTCGCCTCGGTGAGACATTTGTTATTTTGCAGACGACACCTCCCGGTTCTTGATCCTTGGGCTCACTCATTCAGCACATCAGTAAAGATTGGTAAAATATTGGTAATGTATTTCGGCCATTCTGACCTCACACATTAGGGGGCATCTGTTATAACCCTAAATTGCACCACACATGCTTACCTGGCAGCAGGCAAATTCATATCCCTTCATTGCCAAAACATCTGCTGAAGAACCTCTTTGAAAATCCTCTTGAGTCAAGGGCCACATGCCCTAACCCATTACTGCACGCGTGTGCACGCTGGCAGGCCCACTACAGCCTGCGTGTACCTAACAAAGCACAAAAAGAGGAAAGTTGCCGATGGAACAAAAAGATATGGGTCAGTTAACTGAAACTCCCGGCCATGCATGGCTGAGGGTTTGTCCAAAACCCTAGCTCCTTCTAGCCTATAAAAGAAGGGGTAGGGGTATCATTTGGAGGACGAAAAAAATAGCGAAGAAACTCTGCCCATTTGATGAATCCATTGTACCAACCCTTTAGCCTTTCCTCAAGCCAAAGGAGAATTAACGCAAAGCAGTTGGAGGACATAAGAGGAGGAGCCCAGGATCAGGATCACAGAGCGGTGGCCGGTCTCGACTTTGATTGTAAGTTGATTCATTTTTCAAATAATAAAAGAATACTTTTCCCGTCCCAATGCATGAGTTATCTATGGTTTGTTTAATTTATGCTTAATTTCTAACCCTCAAGTAGAGAAGTAGCATGCATGCATAGTTGTTTGTCTTGATTGCAGGTTATATTTGGAAGGAGCAGCGCAAGCAAGCGGGAAAAAGAGCAACGAAGGATCTACACCAAACATAAGTAACAAGGTTAGTAGTTTCTTTCCATGCATGTATTGTGAAAGAGGGGTTTAATTTTTGGGTGGTAGGTTAAAAAGTAATTTCTTTACGGTCAAAATCTGCATGCAAGTCTGACCCTAGTTTGCTAGTCCGTAGGGTATTTTTCCCAACAACATCGACATAGACTATGTCCTGGATGAGGAAACAAAGGTGAATATCATGATAGAAAGAAATTGGGAAATTTTGGGAAAGCCTGCTATGGTTCCTTCATTAGGAGGAATATGATTATTTAGAGGAAAGCTGATAACCCTATGTGGAAGACTTACCCAGACATATATGAGTTCTCATGGCACTTCGGCAAAAGAATAATTTGAGATCGTTAAGTTTGTTGAGAACAACACCCCATTTTATATCTTTCTTGGAAAAAAATTGGATTGAGAAAGATCATATATGAAGGAAACAAGAAGAGGAGGATCTAGAACAGAAAAATCAAGAACTAAGAGATTTCATGGCTAGGAGAATAACACACTTACTGGAAGAATAAGAGAACCAGTCGAAGCTACTAAGGACCAGAGATCTGAATGTCGAAGTTGAAAGGACACATGAAGACTTGAAACACCTATCTGTACAAGAGAGTAGAGCACCTACCCCATAAAGAGAAGAAGTATCACCCTTGAACCCTATGAAAGACCCTCCACAGTGCGAAGTTACCATGCCAAGAGGAGATAAGAACGATAATGGAAAGATGAACCCAATACCTCATATCACAAGAAAGAAGGCCAGAAAGCTCAGTAAGAAGAGAGAAAAGATAGAAAAATTGCAGGAAGTTCCAGAGAGGACTTCATAGAAGGAAGGTTTCCATAACTTGAACTCCGCCCAAATATCAGTACAATGTAGATTGACACTTCTCCATGGCGAAGAAATATGACCGTTGGAGGCATCCCGACCGTTAGAATGACGCTCCAGAACGACTAGAAACACAATTATTGCTGGAACATTCACCCTTGGACCATTGGGACTGCGCCATAACAGATGGAATTGCATTGATTGAGGTGTTCCTACCCATTGGAAGATTCCGTTACGATAATATCTATTTATCCCATCGAGTGTTGCACCAAGAACACTTTTACCAATTGTGATTATCCGAGCCCAGAGAGAACTAGTTGATTTCGCGTAGTGATTATTGCGACCTTACCATCCATTCTGTTACATTGAGTGTTTGTTCTCCGACCTAAGATATCAGATCTCGAGTGTGCATGTCGGACGAAATTAGCGCAGAAGAAAAAGCTATCGAAGAGATCCTAATAGACCTCATGGACGATAAGGTGATGTCCGCAAGCATTCAAGCCTCATCAATGAGAGGAGTGCAAGCATCCCCGTTGAATGCTCGTGGATCTGGACCATCTAGAGCTACGTTTGAGAAATGATCGAAGCATCGTGATGACTTCGCGAATGCAAAGCTAATCCCATCCATCCTGCCTGACTACATCCCACCCCTGGCCAGTGTGGTGAGTCATAACAGTGTCCTGAGGGACTTCGAATACACAGTCATCACTGCTTACCTATCGAAGGGAATACGCGCAGTCAGACCATAGTTGGAGAGGATTTCGATGTTGAATATCAGTGACTATAACCTAAGAGACTACATGAGCTATGGCATGCTTGCACCTCACAAATATTTGACCAAGACCAAGGGAAAGAATTTGAATATCATCCCCCAGCAGTGGACTATGGACATCGCGAGGTCCAATATCTTGAACGTGATGAAGATACCACACTTTAGAAGACATCAGGAGGTTAACGCGTGCATTAAGATCCTGCTATATTGATTCCACGGTGGTTGTCTATGGTTGGACAGGCTTATCACCGTCGATCTGATGTTGATCCATAGGATCACCAGATTAATCATACAGAGACCAGACCCACAAGAATTTTATTCAGGGAAGGCTGCAGATCGCGCTCTGGCGTAGAATATTAAAGACACCTATGGCAATGTTGAGAAGGGGAAGCGATGCTACAAGGTAGCCTCCATCCAGAATGGCACAATGCGCTTAGCTTGATAGTTGATCGCTGGTAAGCTAGTAAGGAAGAACAGACCCATGCAGGTCACGAGGTATGTTGTTGACCTCGCAGGAAAATGCGTGGAAGGATTACAAATGAACTGGATGAGTTACCTCATCAACAAGTTAGAACAGGACTACCGCGAAGCTCAGGATCAGGGCTATGAGTTCCATTTTAGCTGGCTGCTGATCCTCATCGTGTTCATTTCTTAGGAGATGCTGGAAGGAGTGACCTTCCCTGACATTGAGTCGTTCGAGCCACTAGCTGTGAAGTTCACCACACTCTGGTACTTGAGCGAGATGGAGAAATAATGGTAGTCGAACACAGTGTTCCATACCTACTACCTGCAGTTAAAGAGGACTATTGAGTCTTTCCCTCGTATGACGCTGAACAACCTGGATAGGTTCAAACCATTTGCGAAGTTCCATGCAGATAGGCATTTTATATATATCACTTCCCATAGAGATGAACATAAAGAATAACTTCAGTCCTATTACAATCTCACCGAGGAGGACATGCAGGAAATCACCAAGGAGTGGCCTGAAGAAATCCTAGTTCCATTTAACCATGCAGAACTGTCCAACCCCGACCTCATTGGAAGTCCTATGGTTACTCGTGAAGAATATGATGCACCCAACAGTAGCAAGAAGAAAAAGAAGGAAGATGTATAGGAAATACAAAGCACATTAGAAGAGAGTGCATTAGATTTACGTAGAGGAGGAGGAGATGACAAAGTGGAAAAATAAGAGAAATAAAGGGAAGAAGACAAGCAGAAGCAGGGTGAAGTAACACCACCACATAATCCCCGTGATGACATAGAGACATCTAGGAAAATAAAGGTTTCCCCAACGAAACCTACATCACAAAAAAAGTCCAAAGCTAGTAAGCCGAAGCTGTAGACTATGCTCACGGTCGATGAATTCGAATTCATTATCGCAGCTGTATCAGATGCCTCAAAAGATATTTTGCAGAGAAATGAAGCCAAACAAGAAACCATTTATGAAAGAATTGAAGTGGAGATGAGAGGGGTACAACAATCCCTTCACTCCAGCCGTGCAATGTCTACTGCGCCACCGCCATCAGAAGAAACAAAGTTGGGAGATGAGCCTACCCAAATCCACATAATAGCTGATGCAACTGAAGCTCACCTTCGTCGCATGCAGGAAGAAAAAGAACATACCATGGTGGCCCTAAAGCAAGCACAAGAGGAAGTCATAGAGAAACACCGAGTTGCAAAACAAGAGAAGGACGACCTCCAAATCAAATTCGAAGATGATAAAGCGCAGATCCAGAACGAGAAAGAATAGCTGCTCGCAGAGCAGGTTGGAGTTAAAGAAGTAGTAAACATAGCACTTCGCTCTATGATAGGCTTATAATAGATAGAATAAGACCCAGTGGAGAGTCAAGTAGCGAAGCTTGCTGCAACCATCCAACAACTTCAATAGAGAGTAGCAGAATTGGAATTACAAGAAGTACCAAGCACTCCGTAGGAAGTGCGAGACCAACGAGAAGAAACCGCCCAAAGCACAGTCTAAAGAATCAAGGCATTAGACTTGGAATGTAAACAACTTAGCAGTTGAAGTGTGTAGAATTATGAGCGCCTTATCGAGGACCCTAAACTAAAGACACTGGAGTCGCAGCTCTAGGAATCAAAGCAACAAGCAACAACAGTACAAGCACAGTTGAAGCTCTTGTCATCGGTTGAGCGAATGAAAAGATCCCAAGAACATTGCATGACTCAAAAATAGGTCCATGCCATACAAAGCAAAGTTATGGAAGTGACTCAGAAGCTCCAACCAGTCCATGATGCAACTTGCCTACTTTTTGAGGAGATTGAAGGATGAGAGAAGAACTAGATCAAGCAGTCACTGCAGTCAAACAACGCTTGGAAGGACCTATGACCGAGTCAGTTATTTAGGAGATCATTGAGCAGGAGGCCTTGGCGAAGCAACAGGTCGAAGCAGCTCGAGCCAAGCTTGAGGAATTTGAGGCAGAGTTACCCAGAGAAGAGTGACTTAGGACGAGTCACAGGTGAGTGTTGGGGGCTTGTTGGCCCTCAACCAAGTTTTGGAGAACCTTGGTCATGTTTGACCATTTTTGGGACTTCAACAGGCTGGTCGAAGATGGAGTGCGAGGTGAAGCAAAGATCACAGGATCTCAACCCCTTTTTGGGGCACTTTTGGGTTTAGGGTTTATGTAATGAGTATGGGATGTCGACCCATGGGTTTACCCATGTTTAGGCCCATTTTGTAATGTATAAATAGAAATATAGGTGATGTAAGTAGAAATGAAAAAAGGGTAATGAGGCTAAGATGCTAAGTGAAAGAGTTTGATCTATGTGATTGCAAAGGCTTTGTGCATACTGTGTGTTAAGAACTTGCAGACCTAAGTGCAAGTGATTGTAAGAAGGTTATGAGAAAATTGTAAGAAGGCTTTGTGCTTAAACCTAGCTCGGGGAAGGAGGATCTGGCGAGGTGTGTACAGATCTCCTGTCCTATGTGGAGTGGGTTCCTGTGGCTCTATGCTTGTAGGATATTGAGAGAAGATAATAAAGAAGAGAAGAGTTGGTGGATGTATCCCCACACTGGGGTGAACCACGTATATCCTGTGTTATGGTTTCTTTGTGCATTATGGTTATTACATTGTTCATATGATTTAATCTTAGTGCAATAATGAATGCTTAGATGAATTTGGTATGATAGATTAAGTGCTTAGTGATGTGAATGAATTCTAGATATGATCCCTTTCCATATGCTAAGTGCTTAGATGTGTTATATCTGGTTGAATACTGTGTTGTTCTGTAATTAGGATTTGGATCTGCAATGTGAACATGGGTTAAATATTGATGAATGATAACTGCTAAGTGCTTTGTTAGAGTGGTGTAATCACAGATCTGTGTCCCAGCTAGGTTGCAGACATTTGAGTCCTATAACCACCCCTGCCTCTACCTCGGGTGAGACTTCATCTGCTTCTCAGGGGTTGCCGAAAGGGATGGTAGTTAGAGTTTTGTTGGTGCTCTGCTGAAGAGTTGAACCTTGGGTCTATCCCTATGCCAACAATAGGATACTTGAGGCAGTCCCTCCTAGTGTTATTACCTTGATCTCTACCAAGCAATGCATGAAGGTCATCTCTCAGACCGACATATTTTTCTTCTTCATGATTCACTCTCAGAGTGAGTGAAAGATCACAGCCACATCCAAGGCCTCCATGACCAATCTCTCTACACAACGAAAGCAAGTGGATAAGGTCATGGAAAAATACTCAGATATCTTCTCCTCTCCTACTAGGGTACCTCTGCACTGCCAGGTTAAACATCCCATCGGTCTAAACCCAAGCGCACCACTACCCAATGGGTCAGTCTACTGCCACTCTTTGTTAGAAAATGAGGAGATCAAGAGGGAGATCTAAGAGATGTTCTACAAGGGGCACATCCATCCCAACTCATCGCCTTGTGGGAGCCCAATCTTGTTGGTGTAGAAGAAAGACGGGACCTGGCGAGTCTTCCTTGACTACCGGGCCCTGAATAAAATCACAGTCCGAAACCAATACCCAATTCCCCAAATCGACGACCTCCTTGATCAGCTCATAGGGGCCAAATACTTGAGTAAGATTGATATGAAGTCTGGATACCACCAGGTCCCAATAGAATAGAGAGATGTATGGAAGTCTTCATTCAAGTCAAAAGACGGTCTTTTTGAATGGTTGGTCATGCCGTTTGGTTTGAAAAATGCTCCAACAAATTTTATGAGGATGACGGACAATATCCTATGACCTTTCACCAATAATTGTGTAGTGGTGTATCTAGATGACATCCTCATCTACAAAAAGACTTGGGAGGAACACTTGCAGCATATTCAACAGGTTCTCCACACCCTGCGGCAACATAAACTATATGTAAAGTTGGAAAAATGCTCCTTCGGCATGGAAAGGGTCCATTACTTAGGCTACATCGTTGATCAACATGGTGTGCATGTGGATCCAACCAAGATCTAGGTCATCCATGACTAGACATCCCCAACCACACTCACTGAACTTCAGAGCTTCTTGGGCCTCACCAATTTGTATCGTAGGTTCACGTTGGGATTCTCGCATATCACATGGACCCTCAACCAAGTAACTAGGGGTGGAGGTAAGGAAAAACCTGTGTGGGGACTGTCCCAACAACAAGCCTTTGATGACTTGAAGAAGCATTTATGCTCATCCATGGTACTTTCATTACTGGACTTGCAACATAGCTTTGAGATTGATATAGATTCTTCAAACTATGTTGTGGGCACCGTTCTCACTCAACACGACCACCCCATGGCATATCATAGTGAGACACTATCAGATGCTGTCCGTAAGTACCCTAATTATGACAAAGAAATGTACTCCATTATGCAATCCTAACACCAGTGGAGACATTACATTTTTGGGAAGGAGACAATCATCCACAATGATCACAATCCACCACAGTTCATGCAGACCCAAGAAAAATTGCAGAATGAATGCCATCATAAGTGGTCAACATACTTACAACAGTTCCACCTCAACATCAAGTATAAAAAAGGAAGTACCAACCGAGTTTCTGACTACCTCAGCCAACCTCTAGTTGTGACACTCACCATGATGCTAGACTCTTGCGACCATGAGACCTTCGGATGGCCCCACCTCTATGAGACAGACCTTGAATTATCCACCACCTACCAAATGTTGGGCTCCAACTCAATGGTCGCTATTTTCCATCTTCAATATGGGTTGTTGTGCCGTCTGGGCCATCTATGCGTTCCATCAAGCGAGTGCGCGAAGCTAATTTGGGAAGCTCACTACAGTCGGGTGGCATGACACTTTGGTGTCGAAAAGATAGTGGCAGTGTTGCAAAAACATTTCTACTAGCTAAAACTTCGATAGGATGTTGGAAAGTATATCAGGTCTTGCACTGCCTGCGCTATTTCCAAACCAACCACTAAGAAATAGGGCTTGTACACCCCTCTACCTAATCCTAACAGGTTGTGGGAATCCATCTCAATGGACTACATGTCAGGCCTCCCATCCACCAACAGGGGAAATGACTGTGTTTTTTTGGTTGTTGATCGCTTTTCCAAGATGGAGATTCTAGCCGCCTGCAAGAAGAACATCACAGTAGAAGCCACTGCCAAGCTCTTCTTTGAATGAGTATGGGTACATTATGGGATCCCACAAACCATTATCTCAGACCATTATAGTCGATTTCTCATCTCATTTTGGTCTAGCCTCTGGTCACTGCTGGATACCAAGCTCACCAAATCCACTGCCTTCCACCCCCAGACAGATGGCCAAACTGAGGTCATCAATTGGATGGTCGTACATATCCTATGCATGTACAATTAAAAACACCCCTGCACATGGGATGGGAGTCTTCCCTATGTCCAACATAACTACAACCGAGCCCTGCATAGCTCAACTAGCCACAGGCCCTTTTAGGTGGGGTTTGGATTCCAACCATTGGGCCCCATGTATGTTTCACTACCCCTGGTGACCACCTTAGTCGACTCGTCCCCTGCTCCACCAGAAGTTGAAAAAGCCACCCAATTCATCGAGTGGATTCAACACATTCGCCAAAAAGTTCAAGATATTCTAGAGAAGTCTAATGCCAAGTACAAGAAATGCCATGATCAACATCGGGTGCCACATAAGTTTCAGGTGGGCGACAAATGTTGTTTGTATTTGCAGAAAGAACGCCTTACAGGGCCCCATCGGAAGCTTCGCCCACTCCGTTATGGGTCGTACACCATCACCAAGGCTGTGGGTGACATTTCTTTTGAGCTCAACATTCCCCTCTTCCCTGGTCTACATCCAGTATTCAACGTGGCTCTCCTTCGACCATATTTCCCACCATTATTGGACACCTTAGAGATAGCAGAGCAATTGACACCAACAAAGCTCAACCTTGACTACATGCAACAACCATCTAGTGATCATATTGTGGACACATAGATCAAGGGCACTCAACAACAAAGGATCCATATTTATCGAGTCGTCAAAGCAGGGCAACTCATGCACCAAGGCAAGTGGCTCACCTGGGGCCAAATTCAGTAGAAATTTCCTCATCTAATAGGGGAACTCAATGCAATGGAGACCATTGCTTCCTAAGGAGGGAGGATTTATCCAGGTGGATATTGGTGGCCACCCACCTATTCCAGTGGCTCGAAAAACAATTTCCCCCCTTGGCAGTTTTTTGGGTTCCAAACTTTCGGGGCCGTTTTGAGGCCTTAAATGACGTTTTTTAGGGATTTGAGGCCCAGGGGACTGCCAAAGGCACTCACCTAGGCCAATTGAAAAATTTTCTTCTCAGTTAGACCTTTCTAATGGGCTATTGTGCACCTAAAATGAAGATCGTATGCAAAAGTTACGACCCCAGGAAGTTGATGTACTAACTTACCCAAACGAGGCCCACATGACTTTTGGCGCTTCATCTCCTAGGGTTAGGCTTTTCGATGTCTAGGGTTTTTGACATTCCTGTTTATTGTAAAAGGCCTTTAGAGCCTCATTGTAACCATCTTCTTACGAATGAGCGTAGCCGTCACATCTCTTCTCAGAGATAAGCCACCACCATTCTAGCAAGCTTGTTTTCCGTTGCATTTTACAGTTTCAGTTTATTTCCTTATTGAATGGAAAACCAGTTTTATTGTATATCTGTTATTTTGTGTTAAGAATCTTTTAATAATCTTTATTCATTTCATTCTGCTCATAAAATCCAGATCAAACCTTCTAGGGTTTTAATCTAGCAATTTCATAATCTTGGAAGAAATGCAAGATAAATACACCATAACCATTCAAAATGAAGAAGGATTTCAAAAATCTACTTACATTCACCAAGAATCATCTAGAAATAGGCCTAATTGAAGACTTTCCGCCAAGAAAAATGTTAAAATACACTAAAACTAGCCTCCTTCAAGAAGTGCACACCAAATTTCAGCTAATAAACCCTAATTAGGGTGCAAATTTTAGACCTCACATAAGTGTGAGTGAAAGATGATAAAAAATAAGAGAGAATTTTCCCTT
Source organism: Picea glauca (assembly GCA_000966675.3). Taxonomy (NCBI): domain Eukaryota; kingdom Viridiplantae; phylum Streptophyta; class Pinopsida; order Pinales; family Pinaceae; genus Picea; species Picea glauca. Next base: position 236,695 of record JZKD02S1673304.1, read on the forward strand.
ATTTATAAAATACAAATGACCTTTAATTTACAAATTAGGTCAAAAAGGCCGACAAGGCCAGTTTACATGTAATATCCAGTTTTTACATAAAAATGACAAATTAAACCATAAATCAAGAAGAATAGGTGATGTCATGTGCTTTTAGGGTGACATTAGGCCTCTCTAGTGAAACGTTAGGCCTTCAGGAGCAAAACGTCAGGCCTCCAGGAGAAAAACGTCAGGCCTCCCAAGGGCTTTGGATCAATCCACACGTGCCACTTGGCACACAACTGCCTCCAAAGTGTCCATCAAATGCTCGGTGACATCTTGGGCCTTTCAAGGCCAACATCATAGTGGGAGGGAAAGACCCCCCTGGGTCCAGTCCTGTCAGGCTATCTCTGGTGGAACGTCCTCCTCTCTCTCTGGTGCAAGCCTCTGACATGTGTCTGCCCCTGGCTGGGGTCTCAACATCCATCTGGTGGGATTTTAGCCCTATGGAGGTCTGAACTAATCATCTCCCCATGTGTACTTGTCCGTCGAGTGTGGCCTTGCAACAAAAACAAGTACTCCCTCCATGGGCTCATAAGTCATAGGGATCATAGTAATGTCAATCACGTCTAATAATCAAGTTATATAAACATGTGCATAAAACCCCCCTTTCCTAGACAAGTGCTCAAAGACGTTATGCTATTCTACAAGCCAGGTTTGGAGAGGGTGTCATGAGGTCCTACTGGGCTAATTCTCATTAGACATGGGATGTTTCTAGGTGAAGGCAAATCTAGGTCATGTAAGTGGATGAGGTTGTGTAGGGATGTTTTAGCAGTGGGTGCAGTGATGACAGGGAAATGTACATCTTACCTATGGGTGCCTTTGAAGAGGGTGAGCTGCACCTTGTCATGGATGCAAATGTTTCCAAGCCCATTTAATGCCTTTAATATTTTTATCTTATTTCTTTTTCTTTCAAGAGACTAGTTAGGGGACACTGTCCTGACATGGCGACCAATAGTGACAATGTTACCCACAATCATTTCACCGAGATGGGAAGGATAGCTTGTGATGAGACCCCCTTTCTCTTGCCTATGCCACCAAGATCCACTACCCTGGCGTGGTGACCAGCTGAATGGTAGTTTCATACTGCTACATTCCCATGGACCTAATAGGCTTGCTCGTGATGAGACCCCTATCCTCCAACTAGGTCTTGATTTTATTATTTTATGGGTCCCTCCATTTCTTGCTGAGAATCCCTTTATGGATTTCTTGGGGATCCTTTGGCGAAGCATCTGAAGGTTTTGTTCTTTTGGATTTTATCTTTTTTCAACTACTTTTACCCTTTGGGCCTTTAGCCCCTTCTTCCCACAAGGTAAGGTACAACCCTTTTCTAGCTTAGCAAACCCAGTGCCCGAACCAATGTAGGGGATGGATGAGAGGGAAAATGATGAAAAGTGATAAGTATGATGAGAATGGACGATGACATTTCATGAACCCACCCAATGAAAACTCAAACCCTACAAGAACCAACTTGATAGGGCATCCTGTCATTCCCCCCAGGAGTGGACAAGTGGAAAGGCATAAGGTCCAAGCACATGTCAGAAGTAAAAATAATTAAATGCACATATTCAAATGTTTTGAGAATTAGAGTGAGACATACCATGATACCCAGACTCATTACCTCATGGAGAAAGACCCACTGTTGCCGAAGGACCAGGATGATGGGATGGATGTTGCTACTACTGACAAGATGGAGGCACTGAAGAATAAAGATGGTCCCTCCAGGGCCAGGCTCAAGTCAATATGGCTCTCGGTACTCCATGTCTAGGACCTGTGGGCCTCAAGACATAATATTTTTAGTTATCCCTAGGATAGGGGATAAAAATAACCTTATTTATATTTTTGAAATAAATGCACAATCTTAAGGTCCCATCCTTATTTTTCACAAAGAGCACCGGGGCACCCCAAGGTGACACACTTGGGCATATATACCCCTTCTTAAAAATTTCTTCAAGTTGCATCTGCAATTCCTTCAACTCTAGTGTTCCCATCCTATAAGGAGTCTTGGACACTAGGGAAGCTTTTGGCACCAAATCAATGGAGAAATTAATGTCTCTCTTTGGCGGAAACCCTGGTATATACCCAAATACATCCTCAAAATCTTTCATGATCGGATGGTCTTCAACACTTGTCGTTTTCTCTTTGGTTTACTCTTCCATGTGGGTTGCATAAATCTAGCATCCTTTCCTGAAACTCTTCTTTAACTGCATGGATAAAATTTCTCTAATAGATACAAGCCTTGGAATCCCTTGTACTTTTTCTTTCTACCCTTCCTCATCAAGAGAGGTGAATGAATTCTTGTAGCAGTCTAGGATAACATGATGCTTTTCCAACCAATCCATAACAATCAAGCAATCATATGAGCCTAGAGATATGACTTTCAAATCTACCTTTGTGTGGAGTCCATTCATGTCCACTAGACAATCCTTAACCAACTCAATAATCCTTCTCTTAGCTCCTGTAGCTAGCTAAACCAACCAATATTTCTCATGTACTCTTCTTTGCAAATGAAATCTTTCAACAAGATTAGGATTTATGTAGCTATGGCTAGCTCCATAATCAATTAAAATGATTATGGGTTGATTATTAATCTTACCTTCTACTTCAATCATGGGAGATTGGTACTCTGCTTGTTTGTTATCCAAGGCTACATAAATCCTTGACATACTTCTACCTATTTCATCAATCACATCATCCTCCTAAATATTGTGAACAATCCTCATCTTTTCTCCTTTGTGAGGACAATCCCTATACAAGTGGTTTCCCTCACATCCCCAACATTTTATGGGTTGTTGTCTTGGCCTTTTCCCAAATGAATCTATCATGTTATGCACATTTTGTGTTGACTTCCCTTATTGATATGCTAGAGATATGTTTCTATAAAATGGTGGCTTAAAACCTTTCTTTCTTTTCTCCATCTTGACTTTTTTTTTGTCATCGCGAGGCTTTTGGAAAGATGGTCTTCCTCTATTATGTCCATAAAGGTACTTTGTTTTCTTTATGGTCTATTCCAATATCTTGGGATCACCATAATGTATCTTATCATTTTATAAAGAAGGTATCCCACTAAAACATTTTTGAATTTTAACCTTCTGTTCGTTTACGAAGCCAACATACCTCAAAAATTCAAGGAACCTCCTCTCATACTCATCCATTGTCATGATTTCAAGCTTGAGTTCAAATAAATCTTTCATCTTCTTATCATAATAATTATCTAACAAGTTTTGTTACTGGATATATCTCTTGAATTTATTCTAGGAAATTCTCTTTTCATCAACATGCTTAACCTACTTGAGATGATCCCACCACATAGATGATTTTCCTTGAAGATGGGAGGTTGCAATTCTGGCTTCTACATTTGATGAATAGTTGTGCAATTGGAAATATTTTCTCATTCCCAACAACCATGCTTCTACATCTTTGTATTTCTTATGATCACCATCAAAAGTAGGAGGCTTAATATTCCTAAGCTCTCCTTGCAAATTATCTACCTTAGACCTTCTCCTCTGTCTTCATATAGGGGGAACACTTGGGATGCTCTCTAATCTTGAATGTGCATGTTCTCTTATGGTCAAGTGTCCCAGTGAATGATGATAATGATGATGTTTTTGTCTATTGATACTCCTTTATTTCCTATATCCCTCATGGTCATCCATCCTGTGATGAGATCTTGATACTTCTACTTGCCTTACACCGATTACTTATTTTTTCCCTGAATCTTTATTGAATTGTTTCTACAACATATTCATATGTTGTAGCAACTCCTTCTAAGCTATTGTCATCCTTGTTTTTCTCTCTATAGCTCTACACTTATTTTTTCAAGCTTCTCATAGTGTCATCCAACTCCATAGGCTCCACTTTTCTCTTATGTCCATTGGACTCGGTCTCTGCATTTCCCATGCTCACATGTAGACCTTTGACTTCCTCCTCATGGTTGTACGGTCCTTGGGCATCCTCCATATCTCCAATCCTCATATATTAACCAAAATTGTTTATATGTACCTCTAACTCTGCAAGAAATGAAGATGTAACAATTATTGTCATAATCATGCATATTGTAAAACATTTCATTAATTAGATTACATGTCATTCTTCAATTGAATTGATGAGACACATGGATTGATTGGAATCCAATTATGATTGTTTAGCTAAATTCTCATCTAAGTTATTTTTCCAATGACTATACTTGTGACTCATTTCAAGTTATGGGATAAAATTTATAGCCTTATGAAGTTTGCAATTTTTTTTTTAATTTAACCGTGCTCTATTTTCACAGTTGCAATTTTTCCAAGAGACCATTTTTTGCCACCTATAGAAGAAAACATGTCAGGAACTAGAATTGTTTTTATATTGGGTACAAATAACATTTATTATTGTGAACTCGTGATAAATTTTGGATTTGGAACCCGATGCTCCAATGAAATTCTGTATAAATATGGAATCAATGACTTTGTGCTTTTGTGTTTTCTCCAAACTTAGAAATTTTTAGCCAAAATTAACCATCTCCCAAATAGAGACAAACTCAGAAAAATCACCTCAATAAAAATTTGTCTAGATTGATGTGTAGATAAAATGTTGTCTAAATAAAATTGTATGCATCGGTGATCTGGGGCCCCTTTTCCTCCTCCAAAGATTTCAAAAATCCCCGAAGTGCACCCTAAAATAATGGATTTTGCACCATTTTAGTATCCCCACACCAACCCCTTTTGAATTTTACGAGGATCCCAAATGGGTATCTCCATGCCTACTTTTTGAGTTATCTATAAAAATTTCACCTTTATCTGGGCCCCGGTTACTAAGCATGACCCAAATCTTTGAAAGTCACTAATTCACATTTATGAGGAAATTTAAGCTTTATTAGCCAGTTTCCCTCATGGACATTCTTGTAGCCCTCATCATCGCAGACACATACCTAAAATTTCATATGATTCTAAGTTGAAATGCTCATGTTATGGACAAAATAAGTTTTTGGCTCCAGACTTGCTTTTTTATTTATTGTAAATTGTTCATTTTCTCCTTCCCTTTCTCCTCTTTTCTTTATTTTCTTCTTATCCTTCTCTTTCCTTCTCTTCGATTTATTTTATAACCTTTTCCCCTTCTTTGACCATCTCTAAAACCCCTCTATTGTCCATTTGACATTAACCATCGGCCATCAACGATTCCCTTTAACTTTTGTTTAGACTTTGCTGAAATTTGAACTCCAAAACTCCATCACCCATTGATCATCGATGATTTCCTTTAACTTTTATTTAGACTTTGCTAAAATTTGAACCCCGAAACTCCATCAACCATCAGTCATCGGTGATTTCATTTAACTTTTTATTGGACTTTGCTAAAATCCGAACCCTGAAACTCCATCAGTCATCAGACATAGACCATCGACTATTGACCATTCCCTTTCACTCAGACCTCACTAAAATACGAACTTCGAACTCTATCGTTTATCAGACATTGATCATCAGTGTTAAGTACCAAAGATATGCAAATACATTCACCACACATGATATATAGAACAATATAGAAAACCCACACTTTATTATTATCAAACCCTTAGGGTAGGGAAACAACATACAATTGATCCTTTTACGGAAGGGATCCACTCCTGTTCAGTTGCCTCTTTGAAAGGGAAACTACCTAATGAGCTACAATTCCAAAGCCGATACTTCTTAACTTTCCTATTACATTGATTGAACCCCTTTATATAGTGCTACCAATGACCTAAGAACATTCTAGAGGAGGAACCTTTTAGAAGCAAAATCTTCTAGTAAGTCCTCTTACATTTATTGCATTCACATTTGGCCTTATTTATTAAAAGTGGCCTTTATACATGTCAATACATATCTACTATTATTCCCCTTGGGTACCTCGCTAGGTACCCCCTATTATTCCCCCTAGCTACACTACATCCATACCCTTTATGAAAGCGTTGTCCTCAACACTTGTTATGAGGGTGTACAACCTTATACCAGGGTCTCATGGATAAGTGTGGACCATAATGCTGAAGTAGGCTGGAGAACCAAGGTCCCATGTAGGAATGTGAGCCACCATGTTGAAGTAGTCCAAAAACCATTGTAAACTTGGGTCCCATGTCCAAGTGCTCATGTGAACTCCACGCTAAATATATCAGAACTCAATAGCCAACTAAAAATTAATCTCTAAAGATTGACACTGGTCATGTGGATCCAAATATGTAGAATCATCCAAAAACTCATCCAATACTACTGACGAATAAGAAAATCAAAGAAGAATATGAGTAGAAGGCTCTTGTTTCCTCTCTAGGATTTTCTCTACATGAGGTGGAGTAGAGTCATCAAATAAAATATGGAAGTGGTTGTCATCCCATAAATGACAACTATCCATATACCAATCATCACAATTGGCCTCAAAATCATACCAAGCAGATGCTTCTTGATGTCCTTCATAATTGCAAGTGTGATTGCTTGAAGATTTTGAACACTTGCCTGAACACCTTTTTGAATACTTGTCTCGAGGGATTCAATCTTCCATTGAAGTTCCATGAGGAGTTGAGAGAAAATATCCATTGCGAACACCACATATAATATACCAAAAGAAATATCTTAAGATTCTCTATCTAATGGCATTGATTTGGTAGCAATTTGAGCACCATGTAAAAGGTTATGAGATCTATAGTCCCATTGCCATCATGAAGACCCTAGAAAATGGCTGATTTTAAATCAACAATATCTTCACTTCCAAATATCTGATACAAATTTTTTTTTTTTGAAATGGGATATTTTTGCAAGAGGAACTCATATCTATAATTTGTTTTGGCAAATTTGGCCCCAATTGCTACACAAATAAGCAAAATCGCAAGGCCATCCACAAAAAAACCCTAAAAATTAGCAAATTTTAAAATGATAATAAATCACTTCCTTAAATTCATTTTGAACGTCTGTTTTTTTGAAATTGATTTTTTTTTTCCTGAGAGGAACTCAGATCTACAACCGGTTTCTACAAATTCTACACAAAAAACTATCGAAACTATCCAAAGTGTTGTGACCCTTTCTCTCTCTCTTTGAAAAAAATGCAAAACAGAAAAAAAAATTACTTTTTTTCGTGGCTGAAGAAAGTGCTTTGATACCACTTGTTAAGTACCAGAGACCTGCAAATACATTCAACACACATGATACATAGAACAATATATAAAACCCACACTTTTGTTGGTTGTGGAGCCTGATTATCTTCCTGATTCAGAGGTCCTTGCTTTCAGTCGTGTTTATACCCCATGGAGTATTTACACCCCAGAAGTATGTACACTCTTCCACGCAGGGGAGTGCAGAGGGGGGGTACCCCCTTTGCAGGGTCCAAGGGGCCTATCCCCCCAGCTGGGGGGT
>JZKD02S1673304.1:248333-306646 GCA_000966675.3 Picea glauca
AATAATAAAGGAAGGACCTGGCAATTTCTCTGGTGGACGTAGCCCACACTGGGTGAACCACATAAATCTGTGTCTCTCTTGTATTGTGTGTCTTCTTTGTTTTGTTTCTGCATTTTTTTTATTTTATTGCTCAGCGGTCCTGTTCTTCTAACAACTTTATTATTATCAAACCCTTAGGGTAGGGAAACACCATACAATTGATCCTTTTACGAAAGGGATCCACTCTTGTTCACTTTCCTCTTAGATGGGGAAACCTCCTAATGAGATACAAATCCAAATACATTGCTTGAACCCCTTTATATAGTACAACCAACTACCTAAGAAAATTCTAGAGGAGGAACCTTCTAGTAAGTCCTCTTACATGTATTGCATTCACACTAGGCCTTATTTATTAAAAGTGGCCTTTATACATAACAATAATTATATACTATTATTCCCCTTGGATACCTCCCTAGGTACCCCCTATTATTCCCCCTAGTTACACTAAAATTGGTGATTCCCTTTCGATGAACTAAACATTTTCACAAATTTTTCCAACTCTGATGAGCTCCAAATCTATGATGAATCTAGACTGTTGATCTCATGGTTGAACGTGATCTCAATTGTCGATTCACCAAACTAATCCAACTTCATCAGACTTCTCCAAATATGCAAATGAATCTCAGTCATTGATCCATCAAACTATGTTCCACGACCCCCACCTTCTGCCACCGTGGACCTTGTCAGTCTATGTCATTCGTGCGATCCATGTCATCATCGGTAAAATAATTTCTAAAATTCCTGAAAATTATGATTTGTTTTAAAATTTAATAGTTTTACTAAGAAAAAATTTTCGACCAAAAATGTTCCTTTGTTTTTTGACCGCAATGGAATATATGAACTTAGCTTGGCATCCCTTGCCAAATCACATGCATTAGCCACCCCAAAATTTGCGAATTTCACTCTAAAAATCATCATATCTCCCAAATTATACATAGACTGATAATCTGTAATAGCAAATTCGTTAAATCCATGCTAGTCTTTGGCTCATATAGATCCGGTGTTGAACCAACAACTCTGGTACCACTCTGTAGCATCCCTCACTACTAAACCCAACAATTAACATTTTTATTTTTCTGATACCATTAAATTAAAAACATGCAACAGGCTAAAAATGCCCATGCATATAGCACGAATTCCAATAAACATGAATGCAACTTATTAAACATACACATAACAACACATAATTTCTAAAAAATATAGAGTTTACACAAAGAAATATAAAGCCATAAATTTAAAAAAAAAATCAACAGGGACAAAATGCTCACATTTTAAATCAAATGCACAACCAAATGCATAGGACGAACGTTCCACCCAACCACAGGCTTGCTGCTCCAAATATCAACAACAAGTCACCCCTGAGCCTGGGCTAGGAATCTACAAGATTCCTATAGCCATTCCAATATGTTGACCACCTACTTCGAATGGGGGTCAACTTCATATATCATGAAGGTATGTACCTAGTGGTACAACCATTTTGATGATTTTTTGCTCAACAAAGCAAATCCCCCCCCATCATGCTTTTCTATGTACTCGAAATGTTCGCTCCCCTGTGTGGGATAATATTGTAATATGCTAGCATGATTCAATTTTTTTCTAGTTACCTAGGACTTTTTCATCAGGGAAGTCCTTTCATCGAGTTTTTTTTTTCTTCATGTAATTAACCTTGCTTGACTACAATTTTAATTATCCTTGAGTTTTTCACTCACATAAATTCTCCAAATTGGCGAAATGTGTTCTAATGATCGATCCCTATGGATGAATAAAGTTTATAAGTGTTGTAAATGACCATGCTAGACATATCCTAGAGTCTTGTGGAATTCCATTAAGTTTTGATAGGATTTTTTAAATAGTTAAAATTCTCACAAATTGGGGATTTTTAATTATTTTTGATGTAAAATGTAAAAAAGTAGTCCTTATGGATTTTGTATAGGGGTATGAGTACTAAAAAAAAACGGTTTGTGAACCCCTACACCCTTGGACCAAGTCTCAGCTCATTTGGACAAGTTTTTCTAGGCCATTGTCCATGAGGAGTCCAAGTCGGTAAAAAATCAACAAATAATTGGCTAAATTAAAATAGCCAAATTTTGTAAAAGTGACTAAATTCACGGGAGAGAGTGGGAAAATGATTCCTGATGTTTTTCCTAAGTTGGGAAAGTGATTTTCCACTTAAAATACCCACCCTTTCTAAGCCAACAACCTAATATGACCATCTCCTTAGAAGAGGGGTGCCCCCTTTGCTCATGAACTCATGGGAAATTAAAAATAATGCAAGAGGCCCCCCAAAACATTGGGTTTACCCCCCTTTGACCCCAACATCATTTTTAATGAGTGGGAAAGGTGTTTTACCCCTTCCCCACTCACCCCTCAAGCCTCTCCCACATCACTAACCCTAAAAGTGCGCCCCCCTTGAAGATACACTCCCCCCTTGGATGTGTGACACATGGAGCTCATACATGAGGGGTCCTCCCTCTCCCTCATCTATAAAATAATTCCTCCCCTCCTCATTTATTCATCAATTATTAGAGCAAGTCTATTATGACAAAATTTCTTCCATTCTTTTCCCTCTCTCTCTCCCATTCTCGCATTGTAGATCTTGCTACAAGTATTTGTAGCAACATTTTGGAATAATAAATGAAGCTTTGGAGGATCTATTGTGTGCATTGGGAGTCTTCTTGATGCTCTTCATGGTGCTCTTGTGAGGTAATATTGTGCATTTTAAAGTATTTTGCTTGGGAATAATTAGTAGTAGTATTACTATTAGTTTTGTGGTAGTTTCTTTCAAGTCAAGCAAAGTATTTTTCATGCCTTTTAGATGCGCTCACCTCCTTGTGTCTTGTGTAGCAAGAAGTATACTCATTTGTAGGTCACTTGAGGATTGGAGGAGTGATTTTAAGAGTGGGTAACTCACTCAATCGATCAACCAAAGTTTCCATTATTTTCCTCTACTAGTATCCACCATTTTGTTCTCTTCCATAAGCATTCTTTTGCTCTAGAATAATCATCTAAAAATTCACTTTTATATTCAAATTTCTCTATTTAAATTTATGTTTCATTGGGCTAAAATAAGTTAACAAGATTCTTGGTTTTTGCAACATTTTCTAGAAAATATGGTTTGCTGATTTTTATGCATATTTTGAACAACAAGGAGGAGGTGCTACTTGTTTTGAGCCCCGAAGGCACTCAAAAGGCACTCTAAAGTTGGGATACCAAATCCCCTTTTATATTGTTCTTCTAAAGCATTGTAAGCAACCCAAGAGACTATCTTGGGCTTGCCTTCTCTCAAGCAAATACAAAAATCTGATATTGTAATAATTTAGGAAATATGGCCCACACCTTTCAAAGAGATTGGCCTAAGCCATCCTTGCAAAATCGTGAAGGCTAGAGTTAGATTTATTTTCCTTGCATTTCTTTTATTACACCCACCTTTTCCAAAATGGTAGGCTAGTCCTCCACTTGTGCCATTGTTGTGGGGTTTCTCTTTAAATTTCCAAGTCATTTTAATTATTTTATTACACCCACCTTGGCCAAAATGGTAGGTTTGTCCTCCACTTGTGCCATTGTTGTGGGGTTGCTTTTGCTTTCCAAAGTCATTTAATTCTTTTATTACACCCACCTTGGCAAAAACGGTAGGCTTGTCCTCCACTTGTGCCATTGTTGTGGGGTTGCTTTTTTGCTTTCCAAAGTCATTTAAATTATTTTATTACACCCACCTTGGACAAAAGGGTAGGTTAGTCCTCCAATTGTGCCATTGTTGAGGGGTTTCTTTTGCTTTCAAGTCATTTAAATTATTGCAAAAGTAATCATATTTGTGCTTCACCTCTGCCCCGTATTCCCTCCCCTTTCCATGTAGTGGATCTTGGGTAACTAAGAAAGGGAAAAGGTTTGGATTTTAGTTTAATTAGGCATCCAATTGTTATTGTTTCCACTACCAAAAATGGTGACTTGGGAGGCTACAAGGGGTGTAAGTCGAGGATGACTTCAAGGCACTAAGTGTCCTCCTTGCTTGAGCACCCAAGCATTTTGGATTTGACTCGTGGAGCTAGGGAAGTACCTTGCTTGTCCTTCTTCTTGAGCACCCAACAATTCCTTTTGGTTGAGGGGATAATGATTTGGGGTAGTCACATAGTGTAGGCTTGTATCTATCACACTTTAATCCCCCTAATTCAAGAGGGACTTAAAACCTATTAAAATCAACCAACTACATTCACAACATTGCATTTCAAGTTTAGCTATTTACTTTCAAAGCAATCTCACTATTTCAAGTGGTGCAATTTTATACTTCAAGCAATTTAATTTCCACGTGATTTCACTTTTCAAGCAATCTCATGTTCTAAGTTTCTCTCTTTCAAGCGACTTGTTTCATTGTGGGTATTTACATGTATTAAATATTCTTTATTGTAGTTGTAAGCATTCTTATGTTCATTTGGAAATAATTGTCTAAAGCTAGTAGCCATTTCATTATCTAATTCATTGTGTAGATATTTCATGCCTTATTTAATTTTGTAGATATATATTTAATTTCTCATCTCAATAAGCAAACAATGGGTATATTTTAGGCATTGGTCTATTTTGTTGTACTGTAAAGAAAAGGTTTGCCTATCATTCAAAATTGCTTTTGCATTGTTTTCTAGTCATTGGGTTAGGTTTCCTTAATAAAAAACCAAATTAACTCCTAGATAGTTAATTAAAACTTAACATTAGTAAAGTAGGGTCTACCTTCCTTGGATTCCCTAGGAGTGAGCCTAGACGTAAGAGGTCTAGATAGAGGTTACAATGGGTCTGGACTTAGGCTTGTACCTCTAGGGACACACCAAGTGGGTTGGAGACTTCTCCACGTTAGTAGGTGTGTATAAGGACGACAACACAATCCATGAGCTCTCTTCCCCACAACCTACACAACCCAAGGAATGGGATCCCCTTCTTTGCTACACAATCCCTCAGGATATCCCCCTTCCCTCCAAGGATCCAACATAGGTTGGTTAGGAATCTCTTTTGCTGGGAATTCTACAAAATTACAATTGTAGCAGGAAACTCTCAAAATAAAATTATTTGTTTTGCACAACAAAAACTCACTCTACAGGCATAACAACATGCTTCTTCATGCATTTTACAACTACCATAAGCTTCCCACAAAACCTACTATGGATATCTTCCAATTCCAGCACTCAAGTCTCTCTTGTTGTCTAAAAAATATGCATGTAAAAACTCTCTTATTTTCCCATACAAATTTCCTCTTCCCTCAATCCAATTGACTCTCACTCTCCTCAAAGTTGATTGTACTCAACCCCATGCTCTAAATAACCAAGGGATGTGACTTATCACACCTACCCTCTTACATATATTCAATGCTCGGGCTTTCATACACTCAAGGAAAAATTAGAAGGTTCACTCAAAACAACAATTTTTAGGAAAAAGGCTTGGGAAATGGGACACATGAATAAAACCCCCTTAGACCCATCCTCTCTTGTGGAAAACTCAACCCCCATGACTATGTCCATGTCCATCTGCAACTGTCATCACATTTATTTTATTATTTTTGATATAAAAATTCTTACATATTACATCACTTGACCCATGACCATATATCATATTTACATTATACATAATTAAACCGAGGATTAAAAACAAGGATGCTACATATATATCCATAGTGTATGCATCAAAGTTCTCTCTTATAAAAAATCTCAAGACCAAAAACTAGGACATCTCAGTGAAAATTTTACCTTCATAGGTAAGGACAAGGGATCACAAGAAGGAATGGTCATTAAAATACAAACCAAACTTGAAGTCTTAGCCTTTTGAAATTAGATAGGGATTCATAATCTCTTGGGTTTTCTAGATGCACTAGGCAAAAAGTGTCCCTTTCACCTTGACACTATTTGGGGTAACAATGAGAATTTGTTAGTTGAATCCAAATAATTATTTCTTGCCCATGGAAGCGCCTTAAAAAAAGTAGTTTTGAATAATCACTTTCTGATATCCATTGCCTTCCAATGCATAACCCTTTTATCACATAAACCTTTTATGTTTTTTTTGTAATTCCCATACCCCCAAGTGTTTGGGAATGCAACAAAGGTTTCGATCAACTCGATGGAAGTCCTTAGCTACATCCACATACAAAAGTTGTGAAGATATTTCTCAATTCACTAATAGGGTCTAACAAATTGTTGGACTACAATTTCCATTATACCAAAACCCATAGGCATTAATATCCACAATGTAGTATACCTAGGGAGGTAATATGGGGTACCTAGGGAGGTACTCAATGGGAATGTAGTTATGTGTTATTAGTGGAAGTCAATTAATATATGGGAATGTGGTCATTCAATGTAAGGTGGACTAGGTCCAATATATTAATAAAGGCCCACTATGGTAGTTGGATGTAATAAATGCGAGAAGGCTCTCTAGAAGGTTCCTAGGAGATAGGGAGAGCTATATAAAGAAGTGTAGGCAATGTAATGAAACATAGTGAAGAATATTGTGATTGTACAAGCAAGGATTGCTTGAGGAGTTTTATCCTTCCATAAGGATTAATATATGGTGTTACCCTACCTCAAGGGTTTTCTATATTTCTTGTGTTAATGTTACGGTGAATGGTTTATGGTTTATTCTTGGTTATTTATGAAGTATATTTACAGATTTGATTTAGGTACTTAACACACAACAATTGCCAGAGTTAGGATCCATGAGAGGAGGTTAACCCATGTTGTGAAACTCACGGGAAGTGCTGAACCCATTTTCCAACAATATCCTCCCCAACGTGTGCTGAACGAGTTTCAAACTCGATACCTGTGGCTATAATACCATTTGTTGGACTACGATTGTCGTTAGACCAAAACCCACAGGAATTAATCTCTGCCAAAATCGCCAGAGTTAGGATCCACAAGAGGGGGTTAACCCATGTCGTGAAACTTGCACGAAGCGTTGAAACCTATGTCCAACACAAATGATTTCCAACATGAGGAGAAATGGACATAGGTGGTTGTCAAAATATTACTACAAATACAAAACTTTGCAATCTATGCCAATGCTCGGTTGGCCATTTCTCAATTTTATTTTCAACGTTTTAGAAAACCATGTCCCAAATATTTATGGGTGAGGCTCAAGAAGCAAAAATACCCATAAAGTTTAAAATATAGTCTAGTTGAATCCAAGCCCAACTCTACTAATCCATCCAGAAAGGTAAGCCTTGGGGACTTTCTTTGTAGCTATTGGCTTTGGCCCACTAGATCTAGGATCCTAAATTAGTACCAAAATCTAAATCCAATCTATTATGTTGTTCATAGATTCATGTTATCCAACATGATGATAAAATAATAAACTATAGGATGCTTGTTAATAAACTACCGTGTTCTTTATTCAAGGAGGGTATACTTCATCATCCAAATAAAGTTCAATTCATTCCTTAACAAAAACCTATAAATTAAAAATTCCAATGTACACAAAGTATCAAGACTTCGACACTAGAAAAAACTATTACAAACCATTGTTTTCTACAGGAATCTTATTTTCTACAGGGATCAGTGAGGCCCTTGACATTCCCCTTGTTGAGAAAGAGTAGCAATGAAATCCATGTATCCCGATAAACATTCTTGCTCATCCTTACCAATATTTTGAATGTGTTTGCAAACATTGTGTCCTTTAGGGCAAGAACAAATAAATCTTATATGGTTTGAACTTAGGGTTTCTTTTGGGACTCTTCGAGATCTTAGATTTCCACACCATTCAAAAGGGAGAGTGGAGAACAAGCCCTCCTACCACCCCCTTGAGAGGGGGATCTTTGGAATGGATGCACCACCTTGTTCCAAACAATCGAGGCCATGGTTTTATTTGACATTGATGCACTAGAGGTATTTGGCTTGTTGGCTACAATAAAATTGTTGTCCTAGGAATTCATTTGAGCCACTTGAACCCAAACATTATTAGAGTCAATGATAGCTTAATGAGTTAGTTGAGCCAAATTTTGACGAGCTTAGTTGATCAAGGTTTCACATGGGTATAGCTTGGGCCATGAATAGGAAATGGTAGATCTTATGCTCTAACCTACACAATGAAACAATTTTAAATAAAACCAACGTTAATTAGGACCCTAATTGAGAAAAATCACACTTGGCAAAAAATGCAAGTTGGACATTATTCATGACATATATATGGGAATTATATGCATTTTTTTACAACAACCAAGATTTCAACCAATTAAACGTCCATATTAGCATCCACATATTCATCCAAATTAACATGTTTGGTTGTAGTTACCTCCATATATATATGTCCATTATCACGCCTTATGCAATGTTTGACTCAACATCAAACTTAATGTCCAAGTTATAAGAATAAATTACACCAAAATAATAACATCATAAATTGATTGCACAATTCAATCTAAAATAAAGTCTTAAAAAATGTTGAAATCATTTCTTATTAAATTAGGAGTTTTTAGACAAAAAATAATTTTATTTTCAATCATGACCCCTCTAAAAAATTTATTTAAGTGAGTACACTATTACATCTAAAATAGAGTTTTAAATGTAACACCCCAAGGCCGAGACCCTGCTAAATTGTAATTATGTTTATAGGCTGGTGAGCCAAGTGTTTATAAGATCAAGACTTATATGTTTATTAGGCCGGAAAGCCTAGATTCTTAAGGCCATGAGCCTGATTTTTGTATATGTGAATGCACATATCATTAATAAAATTACACTGTTGCGTTTAGACAGACCACGAAGAAAGAGTATGGGGGACTAAGCTCCACTAGGTAGGGTAAGGGAGGGGGCTAAGTGTCTAGGCCTAGGGGCTAAGTGTCTAGGCCTAGGGGCTAAGCTAGAGGGCTTACCTCTAAGAGAATAATATTTTATTATTATTTCCTAAAGGCTAAGGTGGACATGATCGATGTTGTCCTAATTTCTTGGAAAGGGAATGAGTGCTAAGTGGAACTCATGCAACTGCAGGAAGACATGTGTCGACTTGGGCGCACATAGTTAAAGTTGGGAAAGCCAGCTTGTTGGGGGTTCACTTCCCATTTTGGTGTTGCTCCCCATCCTTGCGTCGGGACCAATCTCGAGTTTCCTCACGACCCTTACGATTCTTTGTAATTCTACCACCCTACCCGATTCACCCACTAACTTACGTACTGAGCCATCATCTCCATCGTCGACCTTTGAACAAACACGCACCCTGTAACTTCCTGAGCCGTGTTGTGTATTAACTCTTGGTTGTTGCAACCGAACAGTTCCTTGGCTGAGTGTGGCTTGTTTCCATCGTCTGTTCCTTATTGAGATTTTTTTTTGCCATCACCTTTTGGGGAATTGACTTAGAAGCTGGACTGAAGAAGCAGGTTGTCAAGCCCGTGGTTTGAAGAGGTAGGTTGTCAGGCCCATGGAATGAAGAAGCAGGTTGTCAGGACTGCAAGCAACTCTCTCTAAGTGAGAGAGGTTGTTGGGGAAGTGATTTCCTGGAGGGAGCCCAACTACAACTATAGTGCTCGGAGAATTCCTGTCCAACTTGTTACTGAAGCCCTAGAAGGGAAGTGGGGCAACCGAAGGACTGTGGAGCAGAGAAGGGGCACACTTCCTAGGGTGGGACATGCATGTGGGGAATGAGAGGATGTAGTCTGTTAGTGTGAGTTGGCCCTAGGAGATAATCGTTCCTATTGATTGCGTGACTTTCCTGTTTCCCTTGACAAGCCTAGGAATCCCTTGCTCGGTGGAGTTTATTCCCAGCTTGGGGGTGACCCACTACTGAGCGTGATGAGCAGCGTGGTCTAAGGCTGGGAGGTTTGTGGAAGGTCTGCACACAATTTGGTGGTCATCTATTGAAAGATAAGTATCAAATCTCTTTAATTGTATGTTATGTAATTGTACATGTGTTATAACTTGATGAGTAATGCCTGGATATATCATCTATGACGTGTGTGTAGGCTTACTATTATTTTTGCATTGATTTGTGTATGTCATCTGTATGCATATATTGTTAGTATGTTTTAATGATTATTTCCACATGAATAAGTGGGACAAACATAATGTTGTAATTGTTAATTGTGTTAGATATGCATGCATATAAATTCATAAAATGGTATCATAGCATAAAGGTTATTCGGTGGCATGGCCTGGCCTATTGGTTTAGGGTCGGGGATGTCACAAATTGGTATCAGAGTTAAGTGAAATGTCCAAGAAGTGGCGTTGCCCAGCTTTTTGGTAGCTGGGGACGTCACAAAATGGTATCATAGCTAAGTGAAATGTCCAAGAAGTGGCGTTGCTCGACCTATTGGTGGTCGGGGACATCACATTAAAAATATGTTGAAATCATTTCTTATTAATATGGAAGTTTTTGGCCCTCATATAGGGTGACAGGGAAGCGATAAGACATGGGGTCGCCTCTCGAGGCGAGCCGCCACATGGCATCCTCTTTGACTGGCACCTGCTACCCCCCTTCTACCTCCATCAACTCACATCATGTGTTATAATTCTACCATCTTCACACCGAGTGTTTTCCTCCTGGCTCAATGTTATCTTATCCGAACCCGTCCTGCAATGACGTCGACCCCATACCCTCCACTCCTTTGGCTCATTTACCACATGTTACAACTTCTGGAGGATGTTATTCTTGTCATAAAGGGTTATATATCCCAACTCTTTTCTCATCATTGAATCACCCCTTATTATTACTAAGGTGAGAGCTCGACCTTTGTCCTCCTCCCTCCACCATGGTCCATACCTTGTTCCTTGGTTTTCCTTCCTCCCTCTCTGTTGTTACCTTTTCCCCGACCTTCTATTGTTCACTGGTTCTTCATTCTATGCTTGGACTTGGGATTCATGTTCCTTCCCTATGCTCCTATGGCTCACAGATGCTCCTCTTGTTGCCCATGAATGGGATCCTCGAGTTGTTCTAAAGGGAACTCTAGGTTGCGTCTCATTGATGTAGCCAAAATATTTGTCGAGGCTTACCAAGTTCACACCCCGTCGAAGATCCTAGTAGAGCTAGATCTTGTAGAATCCGATGTTAGAGTCCTCCGCCATTTTATTTCTAATGATGAGGTGTTGCAGACAAAAAACTCATGGATTCTAGATCCGAGCATCATGAGAGCTCGAAATTCATAGTATTTGAATATAATTGATATCTACTGACACATGAAGATGTTAATGGGGTGCGCCTTGGTTGAAATACATGAAGCACAGCAAGAGATTCTGTTGTAGATTGATGATGTCCATAAGCAAATCACGCTGGTCGATTTAGGTATATGACACGACATTCGAATTTAAATCGTAAATTAAGTCTAATTTTACGTCCATAAATACCCTCACTTCAAATATGTTATTTGGACTCTACTGAGGTTGGGGTTGTATTTTTGATCTCAAAAAGGATATAAGTACATACAAATTATAAATATAACCATTAAAAAATATATGTGATTAATGAATCATCATTTTCCATATATTTATGGTACTTTTAAAAATATATATATTGAAGGGATTAACCATAGTTATTGAATTAAATTACTATGAGATTAATGATATTGTAGTATTTACTTTTTTATATGGAAGTGTTAATCCACTGTATACAATTATAAAATTTAAATTTACTGTATAAAATTATTTAAATTTTATTATTTTCTTTTGCAAAACATGAGTGAATGAAAGAATAAGAAAAAGCAAGGTGAAAATCTCTCATCTCCGAAGATGACATAATGACATACCTCTAGGAGGAAATATAAAGGAATGTGGGCTTTGTATCACTAAAGAAAAAGTTGAAAAAGTTTTTTGGATAAACGTTAAATAATGTCCTTAATCGACATATAATCATTGAGGAGTTATATAAGCTCCAGACATTGAGGATTTAATTTGCAAATTTATGGGTTTATGGTCCTTAGATACAACTCTCAAAGGTTGGATCATGGAAAATTAAAAACCTTAAGATCATTTTTGGAAAAAAAGAGAAGAATATTTGAATTTATGTTTTTTAACGAGGCAATATTATTTATGATTAAACATGGGTCATTGGTTTCGACACCGAAATGGATGTCCTCGATAAAAAAAACTTATTATATAATTTTGAGAGGAAAATGGCCACACATGCTTGCATTTGTGTCATTGTTGACCTAAGCCAATTATAGGAAAAAAAAAAACAATGAAAGTGGGTGTCAAAGTGCATAAATGGATTTGGATTATGATAATATACTTTTTATAAATGCAAAGGTTTTTACAAATATGAACATTTAGATAGGAATGTGTTGTAAAGGATTGATGGAACACGTGATTTTGTGGAACAAATGAAGGAGATATATGCACAAGTTCTAGACAATTTGAGAGAAGGTAACTTGAGACATGAGAAGGAGATTCAATACATTTAAAGAATAATATTTGTTTTTGGTTCATTTGAGCAAGGAGTGTTACCCTAAGGGTACATATAGCAAGTTTAACACAAGGAATATAAGACCTTGTTGAATCAAGAGGAAATTTGGGGATGATACATATGAAGTAGAATTGGGTAAGGAGTCAAACATGACACCTTTAATTAATGTGAATTATTTAATTTGGGGATGATACATATGAACTAGAATTGGCTAAGGAGTCAAACATGTCACCTTTAATTAATGTGAATGATTTGTACATGAGAAGGTTGAGAGTTAGAATACAAAAGTAAAGCAAATGGAGTATATGTTGAAGAAGTAGAAAATTAAGATTGAGAAGGTTTTGAGGAGAAAGTCTTCCACATGCAAGGCACAAATTATAAGTAGTGTATAGCAAAGTGGATAAATAAAGTAGGGTCACATAGCATTTGGATCTTAGAGTAAGAGTATTGGAAGCTTCAAAAAGGGAGGGTTGCGATGGAAGTAATGAGTGAAGATCTGCACACAAATGTACATGTTATTTTTGTAAGGGGAGTTTTGATGTGGGAGCATTTAGAGTCATGTTAGAGTGAGGAAAAGCAGAGAATAGTTAAGGAAGTGAGCACATGGAGAATGAAGTGGGAGTATTGATGTATGAAGGAATTTAGTGCACTTGAGATGAATGCAAAATATGTTAAGTGAAAGAGAAGTTGGGGATTGGTGTGTGAAGGAAGTTGGAAAGTTATTGAGGTGGAAAGCACACCATTCAAAAAATATAAGAAGATCATGGATCCCTATGTGATAGCAGTTGAGTTTGTTGGTAGTGAGTGTGGAAGGCCAAAAGAGAAAGGAAGCTCAAAGGTCATGAGAGAGAAGAATAAAGAAAACGAGAATGAAGGAAATCAAGTTGGCTTTAAAGAAGAGAGATTTAGCTTCAATGAGTAAGGTTGTCTTTGGAAGCACACATGTTAGCTAAAAGGAAGAAAATATTGTATTCAAATATTATGATAGGAGTCATAAGAGGTTCAAAAAGTTGTAGGTTGGATCAAGGAGGTTTGGTTGAGGATGGAGAACCTAGGATAATGTTGCATATTGATCAAGGAAAAGAGGAAGACAAGATTAGGTGTGAGTATTAGTAATGAGAAGGTAGATTTTGTAGTGATATGATATTAATGAGAGAAAACCCTCATATGAATATATATTGCAATATAAATTCCATATATGTTTGTTTATCTTGTATATTCTTTAATTCACTTGTTGCAAATCCTATGTAATATACCAGATATAAAAATTATGCAGAACTGAAATAAAATGCTAGAAATGGTAGAATAACAACAATATAACCAGAACAATCACCACAATAGCAATGAAATGATATAAGAATAACAACATAAATAACACTTTGATTCTGAAAGCAACATTCACGGGCCTCTTCGAGGGGGAAACCTCTAGTTGAGCAGAGTTCTATTACAATAATATCCAAGCTAGGGTTCTCATACCCTCGACTCCTATTTATACTAAATATGTCTATCAAAAGAAGCATCTAGATGAAGATCATTCTAGAAGCAGAAGCTTCTATTAGGTCTTCTTACATTCGACTTATTCTATTCTATTGCAAGGCCTTATTAATATTGACCTTTATTACATCCAAATATATTGTTCTACCTATGTGCGGGTTAGGACCCTAACATGTCCTCCCCCATTAAAAACAACCTTGTCCTCAAGGCTTGAGATGTGGAAATTACTGCATAATGGTAGCTGGTTCCCAAGTAGCATCTGCTAAAGTTGTATCTTTCCACTGGACTAACACTTCCTTGATGGTTCTCTAATGTAGGCGATGCTCACGCTGGTCCAAAACGTCTTGTGGCTGTAGCCAAATGGATCCTTATTTGGCTAACTCGGGAAGGTAGGTTTGAATTTGGCACTTAGTTCCAATCACCTTCTTTAAGCATGAAACATGAAAAACAGGATGTAGCTTCGAATGATTGGGCAAAGCTAACTGATAGAATACTTGTCCCACATGCTTGAGAATGTTATAAGGACCATAAAATTTTGGCGCTAGCTTCTAACAATGCTCGACCTTGAGGGAAGTTTTATTGTAAGGTTGCAGTCGAAGAAACACCTGATCCCCTTCTACAAATTGACGTTCAAAGTGACCTTGATATGCTTGTTGCTTCATGTGATTTTATGCCATGACTAAATTCTCTTTGAGGGTATGAATAATAGCCTCTCGAACTGTAAGTGTTTGGTCAATCACCTGGACCTTCGATACACCAGGTAAGTATGAGAGAACTGAAGGTGGCTTCTGTCCATATACCGCTTCAAAAGGAGTCATGCATGTAGTTGTATGGTATGAAGTGTTGTACTACCATTCAGATAGGGGTAACCATTGAGCCCACTAATTTTTCTTTTCTGAGGCAAAACACCTCAAATATATTTCCAAACACTTGTTGCAAACTTCCGTTTGACCATCAGTCTGGGGATGATAAGCTGTGATGAGATGCAATTGGGTGCCTTGTAGCTTGAACAATTCTTGCCAAAAATTGCTTGTGAAAGTTGGGTCGCGATAAAAAACAATAGAGTGCAGCATGCCATGAAGCTTGAAGACCTGATCCATGAAAATTTGAGTCACCGTGGATGTTGTAAACGAGTGTTGAAGAGCACAGAAATGAGCATACTTGGAAAGGCGATCAACAACCACCATGATGACTAATTTATTTCCCTATTTGGGTAAGTTGGTAATAAAATCCATAGAGATATCCTTCCAAATAGCAGGTAGAATCAAAAGTGGTTGTAGTGTGCCTGGAGATTTGATCATTTCTACCTTGTTGCATTGACACACATCACATTCAGCGACAAAATTATGAATCTCCCGTTTCATACCATCCCAGAAAAAAGAACGTTTGACCCTGTCATAGGTTTTGGTGAACCCGGAGTGCCCCGCTGTGGGTGTAGCATGAAGCTCAAAAAGTACCGTGGATTTAAGCTTTGATTGTTCACTTAAATACAAATGGACTTTGTGTCGAAGCTCATCATCGAGCCAAGAGTACCCCGGGGAAGCTGGAGCATTGGACTGCAATTGTTGGATCAGATGTGAACTTTTGGGATCTTGTAGCCATTCCTGGCGAACGACTTGGAGCCAATCTAGTACAATGAAGGAAAGAGAAAAAAGGGATCCTTCATCTTCATATTTTTGGGAAAGTGCATCCGCAACCACATTGTCTTTGCCTTTCTTGTAAATGATCTCATACTCATATCCAAAGAGCTTAGTCACCCATTTTTTTTTCTTTGGGGAGGAAATGCGTTGCTCCAAAAAATACTTGAGGCTTTGATGGTCTGTCTTAATTTGGAAATGTTGCCCCAATAGATAAGGGCACCACAGATCAACGACATGTAGAATAGCCAACATTTCCTTTTCATAGATTGATTTGCCCATATTTCTTTCAGATAGTTGCTTGTTTGTAAAGGCCAAAGGTTGAGCCTGTTGCATAAGGACAACAACCAGTCCTTTCCCCGAGGCATCACATTCCAACACAAAGGCCTTTGTGAAATTAGGAAGGGCTAGGACTGGAGTGGTGCACATGACCATATTCAAGGTTTGAAAAGCTTGAGCAGCAGTTGGAGTTCAAGTGAAAGAGTTCTTTTTTAGGAGAGCAGTGAGAGGTGCTGCAATCTTTCCATAATTCTTAACAAACTTGCGATAATACCTTGTTAAGCCCATAAATCCATGCAAGATTTTGAGAGTCTTTGGGTGAGACCAGTCTTTCATAGCTTCAATCTTGTTAAGATCCACCCTAATTCCATCCTTGCCAACCAGATGACCCAAGTATTCTACTTCCAAGGTGCCAAAAGCACATTTAGACTATTTCAGGAAAAGTTGGTGTTGAGAGAGTAGATGGAGAACTCGATCCACATGAGAAAGATGGTCTGTCCAAGTTTTTCTATAGATGAGGATATCATCAAAGAAAACTAAGACAAAATGACGGAGAAAAGGACGAAAGACATGATTCATGAGGCTTTGGAAGGTGGAGGGGGCATTACACAAGCCAAAGGGCATGACCAAAAACTCATAGTGGTCCTCATGAGTTCTAAAGGAATTCTTGGGAATGTTTGCCTCTTTCATACGTATTTGGTGGTAGCCCGAATGAAGATCAAGTTTAGTAAAGAATTGGGCACCACTAAATTCATCTAGGAGGTCATCAACGATAGGTGTTATCACATAATCATGTATGAGGGGTGTTTTTCCTTTGAGAAAAGAACCAAGGCGAAAAATGGTGAAGAGTGGGTCAAAAACCCACTTATCCTAAGTTTGGGGCTGCATGAGCGCTTTATGTTATGCAATACACATATTTGGGCGGCTAGAACATGCACGCTCAGATCTACGACGCAGATTTAATTTCGGACGCCCCCCGACGTTCTGCCTTTAACATTGGGGGGGGGTTCGATATGATAGTTTTCTAGTGCATGGATCTGGTTGGATAGAACATCCATGCCCATATCTATGGCCAGGGATAAATTCTGGACCCCCCCCAATGTTATGCCTTTAACATGGGGGAGTGGTCCGATATGGGTGGTTTCTCAGTGTGGGCCCCCCACTAACGTGGCACCTTATCCTTGTGTCGAGCCTTGTCCTTTTAAAACCACTAACCGCCCTCACCTCCTCCTACCATCTGTCCTCCACTCCACCTCTTCCTTCCACCCATCACATCATTCACTCTCCCCCTCATCTCATTGTGATACACCTGTCCCTCTCCCTTCCACATTGTCCCCATCTCAACGATTTGTTTTTTTCGACCAATCACATCCCACCACCATGTCTCCTTTGCCTCCACGTAATTTCCCGTAGCTTCTTCCCGACCTTTGTGATTCCTCCACCTGGCTCTCACACTTCAGAGTCCACGTTTTCCGCCACCCGTATTTGTCATATTGCTTCTGCCTGGCTATCTCCCATCCACTACCTTGCGTCAAATACTCTAGTCTTCACGATTGGCTCCCATGTATTATCGTGAATCCTCTAAGCATATCCAGATGGTAGTATGAGAAGGCCGCCACGTCCTACAGGCGCAAAGTTGACCGGGGCCTTCCCCGATCCCAAGGAAGCAGTTATTGAAACAGATGGTGGTGGTTAGACATCGTCTCCACCATAAATGGAAAGTACAGAAAAGGACTGAAAGCTTGTCAATTCATTTGCAGGGTCTCCAGGAACACGATTGCATCTGACTAAGGTGCACGACTATCCAAATACTGCACAGACATTCTGCTAGTAAACATGCAGACGTAACACCTTCAATGCGATGACTTGAAATTGTTGTTGTTGTTTTTCCTTGAGTATATGTAGGCATTTTTGACATTTTTGTCAGGATTGATGGTAGAGCTAAGCTACCTATTGTGAATTTTTAATGAAGCACTGGTTTCCCTGGTTATGCATATGTATGTGAGACTTCTTGTGTAATGACAGTCAACTTCTTTCATTTATCTATAACTCATGTGTTAAAACACCCGGGCATGGATGATCCAGTCGGGATTAGTTTTGTCGTTGTGATGGAGGTTTGATCTTAGTGGCATAAAAACTAATTTTAACAGGCTTTTCATGTTATCTCTCTTCTTTCTATACCAATTATCTCGGGCATGAAGGATCCAGTCGAGCTGTTATTATAATGTTGTGATGAAGGTTTGATCACCTTGATGTTATAACTATGACTTTCTCGAGTCATATCCTGGTGTCTGAAGCCCTGGTTCAGGCTGAGATTGCACTTGGAGCTTTTCTTATTGCTTGTTCACTTACTCACCCTTTACTACAATTACTGACTGAAGTTAGATTGAGACCTCACCTGCCCATGCTTTTCTTGGTCCAGGATTCTGAGTTAAAATGATATGGTTATGAGTTTACTTCCATTTAGTCACCTTTTATAAAACCAACCTGTGACATAAAATACTGATGGGTATCAGGCTTACTCCTGCTGCAATCCAGGAGTGACTTCTGGTGCTAACATTTCTGGCGCCATTGTTGGGGACGAAGTTGAATATTTTCCCTGGGATTGAATGACATTGAGCCTCTGATTCTGAAGGTGCATCAGGCATCAGAGCCCTACAAGATTTCTATTGTGCACCTGGTGACTCCAGTCTGATGACTACACTGGTGTGAACCTACTATTTCAGTTGTGGCTTCCAGAGGCAGGCACATGAGGTATACTCCTCTGTTGCCCTTGACAACACCTAAAGAATATCCAGAGAAGCTTATTAGAAAAGGAAAGGCTATAAGAGAAGGAATTTCAGTTGCTGAACTAGGTATTTTTGATAATTTTCCATCTTCGTCTGTAGAAACTCCATTATCTACTTCTCATTTTCCTATCATACCTTCTGCTGGAGTTTCTCAAACTTTAAATATCGGGAGTGTTCCTGTTGATTTTTCCCCTCCCGGTCTAGGATTTGAGGGAGAAATATTTGTCACTCCTATTTCCCCTGACGTTGTAGCCTGGTCTAGACCTAGAACTTCCAAAGATTTTCCTACCCCAGGCTTTACCATTCCTTCTCCTATTACTGTTGCTACTACTGTGCCAACACCAACCTCTGTTCCCTCTAGCCCAATAGCCTTCTTTTCAAATCCTTTGTTGTTCCTTTTTCCCCCTGAAAGCCCAGTTCCGACTTCCCCTGTTCGAATTCCTTCTCCTCCAAGTTCTCCTCCACAAAATATCTCTATGGTAGGTGTTCATCCCCCTATAAACAGAATGGATTCCATAGTGGCTGCAAGATATGCTCCTCTAGTCCTACCCAACCCATGAATCCTGTCCCTGTTGGAGATTATTTGAAGTATATGCCTAATTTCAATGGAGAGGAAGACATAACTGCTGGAGATCATCTTGCTTCCTTCTACAGTTATGCAGACAAACTGAACATTGAAAATGAAGATGTCTGGATGAGAGTCTTCGTCCAGAGCCTAGATGGTGAGGTTAGAAAATGGTTTAGGGGACTGACCCCTGGGTCCATTGTTGGGATTGAAGCTCTGGACAATGAATTATTGAGATAGTGGGGAGATAAAAAATATTTCATGTATTACATGATGGAGTTTGGATTCTTGAAGGGGAAGGAAGGAGAGTCTGTTTCTAACTTCTCCAAAAGATTCAATAAGATGTATAATAAGATCCCCGCTGAAATAAATCCATCAAAAGCCTCTACAAAAATCACTTATGCTAGTGCCTTTGATCTTGATTTCTACTTCTTTCTCAGAGAAAGAAGAGATACTTCCTTGGCTAACATGCAAGATGCATCCCTGGAAGTGGAATCCAATGTGTTGGCAGTTAATAAGCTTAGAGGCAAATCTGGCAGAAACAAGGGAAGAGGGATATCTGAGGCCTCAACCTCTGGTCCTCCTATATCTCACCCTCAAGTAGATGAATTGACTAAGATGATTAAGTATTCGACTGCAAAGATGGAAAAGATGAAAATGGAGGGGAAACATACATACAAAAATCCTCAAAATGTTGACAATAGAGGCAACTTCAGGAGGCCGAACAACAATGTTCCTCAGATTATGCCGAGGGAACCAAAGAACAGAGATAAAGAGGATAAGAGAATCCAATCTCCCCTGCAAAATAACCTTGTTGTCGATGAAGAGGAAGAAGAAGATCTAGATCCTGAGATCCATTTCCTTGGAGACCCCTCCCCATTTCCTCATTTAACTCAATCTGCATATGAAGAATCCCTCATGAACAGTCAAATAAATGAGATGATTAGGGGAGAGAAAGACAAAGACAATAGTCCTAGTGTATACAATCTCAGATCAAAGAAGAAAGAAGGGAAATCTGATAGCTCTGATCAACCTCTCATAGCAAAAAAGCCTGCTAAGCCTACAACAAACACTACCAAGGAAAAGAAAACTTAGAATATTTCATCAACAACCAAAGATCCTGTCCCAAAGGTGAGAGAAATCCCTAAGCTTGCTTCCTCCTTTAGCTTTGAGCATGAAATTCATAAAATTAGAATCCATGTCCCCCTTTCAGAGTTAGTTAAACATGAAGATTTCAAAAGGTCCCTCTCTAAACTGCTGTAGCCCGAGTCACCTTATCTCTCCACAGACTTAGTGAACCTTCAATATGAGAAGCCAACAATCATATTAGGCCCTATGCTGGAAGACATAGAGGATTCATCCCCTCCTTTCTACATGTCCCTGAACATACATGATAAGGTGCTGCATAATTGCCTGATGGATTCAGGGGCTTCCCATAACCTCATGCCCAAAACAGTCATGGAAGTGCTTGGGCTGGAAGTCACAAAGGCCTATCATGACTTGTACTCTTTTGACTCAAGTAGGGTGCAATGTCTTGGAGTCATTAAATACCTGGTGGTGTCCTTATTTCAACTTCCCATGAAAAGTGTGGTCATGGACATTGTAGTAGCTGATGTCCCTCCTAAGTTTGGCATGCTATTGTCAAGATCATGGATAAAGAATCTTGGAGGAATGTTACATATGGACCTCACATATGCCACCATTTCAGTCTTTGGAGGGGAGCACATAAGACTGTACAGAGAAGCTCAGCTGGCCTATATTGTCAGTGATGAAGAAGACCCCACAAATCATCCCATCTTCTCCCTTGATATCAACTTGGGATCCAGTTTGTTGCAACTCACCAACACCCTAGAGGCTCCTCTTCAAATTAGAAAGAAACCAATTCTTCCCCATGAAGTCTCTCCCTCAATTACTTCAGTATGGAAAATGTTCTTTGATGGGGCTTCTTCTAAAGATGGTGCTGGTGCTGGGATAGTTTTGGTTTCATCTGCTCAAGAAACTATTCCATTGTCATACAAATTAGAGTTTGAAGCTAACAATACCGTGGCAGAGTATGAAGCTCTCATTTTGGGATTAAGGGCTGCAAAGGACATGGGGATTAAAGAGATCACTGTGTTTGGAGATGCTAAGTTGATTATCCAGCAGATCAAAATTGTTTATCAGGCCAAACACCCTCAGCTTGGAAGCTACAGAAATGAAGATTGGGACCTCAATGACAGTTTTTTCCTAGCCTTCAATATATCATTCATTCCAATAGGAGAAAAATCTGTGGCTGATTCCCTGGCTACTTCAGCTAGCAATTTAAAAATTCCTCTGCCACCTAAGCTTAGATATGATACATAAGTGAAATATATGCCCTCCATACCTAACAATGTCAAGCATTGGAAGGTGTTTGAAGATGATCTTGAGATAAAGAGATTCCTGGAGACTGTTGAATAATTTTCAGCGCTGCACATTGATCAAGACTCTGCCTCTGAAGAAGACTCTCAGGCCGATACTTTTCTCAACAAAATTGCTGATCATCACATTGTTCAATTACCTAGCAATCACATCCCAAAGGGACTATTTCCTTTGGAAAACATGTTTGACAGTAATGATGTAGAAATAAAGGGCCAAATCTCAAAAGATAATGCTGATACAACTGAGTGTAACATTGGCACAGAGAATGAACCAAGGCTTGTCAAATTGTCAAGCAGCTTGACAAGAGAACAAAGGGATGAATATGCTCGATTATTGAGGGAGTTTTCTGATGTGGTTGCCTGGATGTATGAAGACCTCAAGACTTATGACACAACTACCATTGAACAGAAGATCCCATTGAAAGAGGAGGCCAAGCCATTCAGGCAGAAGCTAAGACAAATTAATCCCATGTTGCTGCCTATCATGGAAAGAGAAGTGAAGAAGCTGTTAGATGCTCAAATCATCGTCCTTTTGAGATATTCTTAATGGGTGGCCAATTTGGTCCCAGTAAGGAAGAAAAGTGGAGAGATCATAATTTGTGTTGATTTCAGAAATGTAAATAGAGGCTCAAAGAAGGACAATTACCCCCTACCTAATATGGAACACATATTGCAGAGGGTAACAGGTGCATCTAGGATATCCATGATTGATGGATTTTCTGGCTACAATCAGATATCAGTCCTGCCTAAGGATAGAGAAAATACAACGTTCACCACTCCTTAGGGCACATTCTTGTATGCCAAAATGCCCTTTGGATTGATGAATGCAGGGGAAACTTTTCAGTGAGCCATGGACATAGCTTTCATTGGGGAGAGGGATCAGTTTGTGGTGATCTATCTGGATGACATAATAGTCTTTTCTAGATCTGATAAAGAACATTGTTGTCACCTAAGGAAGGTCTTCTTGAAGTGCAGAAGGTTTGGCCTTTCCTTAAATCCCCAAAAATCTCTGTTTTCCATGAAAGAGGGAAAGTTGTTAGGGCATATAGTATCTGCTAAGGGAGTGAGGATTGATCCCAACAGAGTGGATACAAGTCAAGCCTTATCACTCCCAAGGTCCAGGAAAGAAGTCCAGTCTTTCTTGGGAAAGATTAACTTTCTAAGAAGGTTTGTTTCAAATTTTGTTGAGTTGGTGAAGCATGTTACAACCATGCTCAGAAAGGGGAATGAAGTAAAGTGGTTTGCTGAACCCAGGGAAACCTTTGACCAAATCAAAAGGCATTGAATGAGACACTTGTGCTTATCAATCCTGACTATTCCAAGAAATTCCTGATCTTTTCTTTCACCTCCATTAATACAGTGGCTGATGTCCTACTACAGAAGAATGATGCAGGGATGGAGCAACCTATTTCCTTTTTCAACAAAGCATTGAGGGATGCCGAGATTAGGTATGGCTTTATGGAAAAGAAATCCTATGCCCCGGTGAAAGAACTCAAAGCTTTCAGAGTATATGTCTTACACTCAAAATTAATTGCATATGTTCCTTCAGCCTCTGTGAAGGACATTCTTATACAACTTGACATAGATGGTAGAAGGAGTAAATGGATTACCAAGATCCTTGAGTTTTATCTAAAAATAAAATCCACCAAGTTGGTTAAAGGGAAAGGTTTGGCCAAGCTGTTAGCTGAATCCAATTGTAAAGTGTTGGGGGTTCAATTCATCAACCTTTTCTCAGAAGTTCAGCAGGCGGAGTTGTATGATGGCAGTCCACAGGGAAATTTACCATTAGTAGAATGCACCTGGTATGCATACATTATATATTTTTTGCAATAATTAAAGCCTCCTGATGGAATAGGGAAGAGTAAGGCAAGATCTTTAAATCTCAAAGCAGTCAGATATTGCCTTATTGACCAGGTCCTGCATTGGAGGGACCCTCTCGAAGTGCTTCTGAGATGTTTAAACCCACAGGAGGCCCAAAAGGTTATGTTTGAGTTTCATGACAACCTATGTGGGGGACACCATTTTTGGAAGACCACAACCTACAAAATTCTCAGGGATGGGTACTAGTGGCCCACTTTATTCACTGATGTTTGCAGGAAAATCAGAGCCTGTATCAAATGTCAAAAGTTTTCAGGAAAGAAACAACTCAAACCCTTGCCCCTGAAACCTATAGTAGCATCTGCACCCTTTCAACAATGGGGATTGGACTTCATTGGGGAGATTCATCCTACTTCAAGTGGTTAGCATAGGTGGATCCTAACTGCATTAGATTATTTCACCAAATGGATAGAAGCCATCCCCACCAGGAGTGATTTTCACAAGGTAATCATCAACTTCCTGGAGGATATTATAGCAAGGTTTGGTTGCCTAGACATGATCATTACTGATAATGCTACTTCCTTCAAGTCTGAGCCTTTGATCAAGTTCTGTGAGCAGTTTTGGATTTCACTTATTCAATCCACTCCTTATTATCCCCAAGGTAATGGACTGGCAGAGTCTTCTAACACGAGTCTGATCAAGCTCATTAAAATATTGTTGGAAGATAATAAGAAGGCCTGGGATTCAAAACTTAAATTCACTCTATGGGCTGATCGAGTGAATTCCAAGAGGTCCCTAGGCACCTCCCCTTTCCAACTTGTTTATGGGACAAAAGCTGTATTTCCCACTTAGCTGGGTCTACCTGTAGCCAAATTCTTTCAGGATTATGAAGGGGAGCTAAACAATATGGTTAGAAGAATTCATCAACTGGTAGAGGTCCAGCAGGTCAGAGAGCAGGTGATGGATAGAACACTTGAGAATCAACAAAGTATCAAGTAGGCTTTTGACAGAAAGGTCAAAAAAGAGGATTTTCAGCTAGGTGGGCTGGTACTAAAATGGGACACTCCCAAACAAGACAAGGGAAAGCACAACAAGTTTGAAGCCCTGTGGATCGGGCCCTTCAAAATATTTGAAGTATTTTCAAATAATACCTACAGGTTGCAGGATTTGGAGTGTGAGAAAGTTTTCAATGGCCCTGTGAATGGGCGTTTTTTGAAGAAGTTTTTCTTTTGAGCCATATGTGGCTCCTCTATGTTTGTAAATATTGTTCTTCTATTTTGTTTTTCAGTTTTAATGAATGACTCCATAGCCCAACAACAAGGAATTGGAACTGCAAATGAGTTCTTGGCATCTCTCAGGGAGCAACCCATCCCCCATGGAGCCTAATGTTATCACATAATCATGTATGAGGGGTGTTTTGCCTTTGAGAAAGGCACTGGGGTGAAAAATGGCGAAGAGTGGGTAAAAAAACCACTTATCCTAAGTTTGGGGGTGCATGAGCACTTTGTGTTATGCAATGTGCAAATCTGGGCGACTAGAACATGCGTGCTCAGATCTACGGTGTAGATTTAATTCTTGACCCCCCCGACGTTCTGCCTTTAACATGGGGGGGGGGTTCGATATGATAGTTTTATAGTGCGTGGATATGGGTGGCCAGAACATCCACGCCCAGATCTACGGCTAGGGATAAATTCCGGAGTCCCCCGATGTTATTCCTTTAACATGGGGGGGGTCCGATATGGGTGGTTTCTCAATGCAGGCCCCCCACTAACGTGGAGCCTTCTCCTTGCGTCGAGCCTCCCCCTTTTAAAACCACTAACCGCCCTCACCTCCTCCTGCCATTTGTCCTCCACTCCACCTCTTCCTTCTTCCCATCACATCATTCACTCTCCTTCTCATCTCGTTGTGATACACCTGTCCCTCTCCCTTCCACGTCGTCCCTATCTCAGCGATGTGTTTTTCCCGACCAATCACATCCCACCACCATATCTCCTTTGCCTCCGTGTAATCGCCCCATAGATTCTTCCCAACCTTTGTGATTCCTCCACCTAGCTCTCACACTTTAGAGTCCATGTTTTCCTCCACCTACATTTGTCAAATCGCCTCTGCCTGGCTATTGCCCATCCACTACCTCGCGTCAAATACTCTAGTATTCATGATTTCCCCCCACGTCTTACCGTGAATCCTCTAAAAAGATCCAGATGGTAGTATGAGAAGGCCGACATGTCCTATAGGCATAGAGTTGACTGGGTCCTTCTCCGATCCCAAGGAACCAATTATTGAAATAGATGGTGGTGGTTAGACATCGTCTCCACCATAAATGGAAAGTACTAAAAATGACTGGAAGCTTGTCAATTAATTTGCAGGGTCGCCAGGAACACGATTGCGTCTGACTAAAGTACATTACTGTCCAGAGACTGCACGCACAGTTTTCCAGTAAAAATGCAGACATAACGCCTTCGATGCGATGACTTAAAATTACTACTATTTTTTTGCCTTGAGTATATGTTGGAATTTTTGACATTTTTGTCAGGATCGATGGTAGAGATAAGATTCCTATTGTAAAGTTTTAATGAAGCATTGGTTTCCCTGGTTATGCGTATGTACGTGAGACTTCTTCTTTAATGACAGTTAGCTTCTTTCATTTCTCTGTAACTCATGTGTTAGAACACCCGGGCATGGATGATCCAGTCGGGAGTAGTTTTATCGTTGTGATGGAGGTTTGATCACAGTGGCATAACAACTAGTTTTAACAGGCTTTTCATGTTATCTCTCTTCTTTCTATACCAAGTATCTCGGGCATGGAGGATCCAGTCGAGCTGTTATTATAGCGTTGTGATGAAGGTTTGATCACCTCGCTGTTATAGTTGTGACTTTCTCAAGTCATATCTTGGTGTCTGAAGCCTTGGTTCAAGCTGAGCTTGCACTTGGAGCTTTTCTTATTGCTTGTTCACTTACTCACCCTTTACTACACTTACTGACTGAAGTTAGATTGAGACCTCACCTGCCCATGCTTTTCTTGGTCTAGGATTATGAGTTAATATGATATGGTTCTGAGTTTACTTCCATTCGGTCACCTTTTATAAAACCAACCCGTGACATAAAATACTGATGGGTATCAAGCTTACTCCTGCTGCAATCCAGAAGTAACTTCTGGTGCTAACAACAGGAATGGGAAATTCGTCTTTAATGGTAAGTTTGTTGAGGGCACGAAAGTCAGGACACATTTGCCAAGAACCTTCTTTCTTTAGGACCATGATCACATGAGAAGAGTAGGGGCTTGTACTAGGGCAGATAACACCTGCATTAAGGAGTTCTTGGACCATTTTCTCAATTTCATTTTTTTGGGAAAAGGGGTGATGATACAGACGAATATTGGGAGGAAGGATTCCGGGTACAAGGGGAGTGGAATGATCATGAACACCTCGGGAAAGAGGGAGTCCTTGGGGAGTAGAAAATACCACTTGATGTTTAAAAAGGATGGCTTGGAGGTCTTGCGACGCCGAGGGTGTCTCTATTTATTGTATGGCATGGAGTTGGAAAATAACGCCAGAATGAACTTTTTTGAGAAGCTTTTCCATGCGATGGGAACTAATGATCTCAGGTGAACTGGTGGTGATGCCTTGGAATTTATATTGTTGGCCCTCCTGGTCGAATTGCATGGTTAATTCCTTAAAATCCATGAGAATGGGACCCAAAGTCCTTAGCCAATCTATACCCAACACAATGTCACAACCGCCCATGTTGATAGAAAACATATGAGATTTCAGGTGGTAGTCACCAATTTGAAGACACACATTTTCACAGCGCCCTCCACATTTCATGGAACCACCATTGGCAATCAAGATTTGGAAATTATTGACAACATAGATGTAGCAATGATTTTCTTGGGCAATGCGACGATGAATAAAATTATGGGTGCTTCCACTATCAACCAGAATGATGACCTTTCGATTCTTGATGTAACCGATTAGCTTGAGGGTTTGGGGAGCAGAGAAGCAAGTGAGAGCATTGAGGGAGATGACCGGTTCTACTTCGGGAGGGTATGAGGGAGGGGTTATGTCAGTGGTTTCAGGTGACTCAGACACAAGGGAAGTTTCAACATCCTCTTCCAAAATATCCTCGGAGATGGACATAAAAATATTTTTTTCCTTACACTTGTGGACTGAGAAATATTTGTCATCACAATTATAACAAAGGCCTTTGAGTTGGCATTCAACCATTTCAACCCTGGTCAATTTTTGGATCTTTAGTGGAGCAGAGGGAGTAGTGGGATTTACTGATTTAGGGTGAGTGATAAAGGAGGGTTTTCGGTTTTGAGAAGATACAAACTGTTGTGATTCTTTAGCTATTTTAGTAGCCTCCTCCCAACTCTGAGGCTGAGCCATGAGGACTTGGGCCCGAATCTCATCCTTGAGAACACTGATAAAACACTCTTGGAAAAAGGCATCAAACATGCCCTCTGTTAGAAAAGACAGGCGCTCAAAGGAAGCTATAAAGTCTTCCACTGTTCCTTATTGTTTCAACTTTGTCAAATGACCCAAATGGTTGGTGTCAATGTCAAAGAGTTCATAAATATCTGCCACAAATTGTGTCCAAGAAATATACCCTTGATGGGAAGTTTTTCTCCATTGCCACCATTGCCAACGTTCTTGATCTAGATGGAGAACACCATACTGGAGTTTTGCCAAGTCATTTGTAATGCCGTATAAAGAGAAATAATGTTCCATTTGGGTTACCCAACTAGTGGGGTCCGAGCCATCAAATTTGGTCACATCCACCTGCGGAAGGCGTAGGTCACGTTGAAAGTGATGGTCCTGAAAGTTATGGGAATGAGAGGAATGTTCACCTTCAGTATGTGGAGGTGAGTCGGAGGAAGGGTTATCTATAGGGATATGAAGCTTGGTGCAGAGTGACGAAAAGACAGATTCAAGCTGGGTGGTCAGGTCTTGTTTGATTTCCTCCATTAAGGACTGCATGGTTGTATTGATGGTGACAACATTGACACTGAGTTGTTTCACTTATTGTTGGGTCTCGGTGAGACTAGATTGCAAGGTATTGAAGAGAGCTTCCAAGTCTTGGCTATGGGTATGGGCCATGAGGACGAGGGAACCGAAAAGGGGCAGGTGGGATAAAAAATTTCGCTGAAAAATGATATGTATGAATGTGATAAGGGAGAAGAGATGAATCCAATGGAATAGGTCTCAAATAATGGTGAAAAAATTTCCAGACTTGTTTTTTACACCTGCGGAATTATACTCCAGTCTGAAGAATACTGCAGTGATGAAATGCCCAAATGCTTAACTAGGAAGAAATGTGTAGTGATTTGGAAACCCGAACATAGTTGTGCAGAAATAGATTTTATCTGTTTTAATTTGTTTATGTTTCTGTCCCTAAAGGTTAGGTATTCAAGGGTTCTACAAACAAGGGTTTGCCTTGTGCTATAGCTCTTTGATATACGTGCGGGGTACAATAGTAGTACTCAACCCAATATCTCAGGGCACTAACTAAGGAGGATAGACCGTACCCTTAGCCGTACTACTCGACTACCCAGGTACTAGAGAATATCTTCCCAAGTGCTATTTTTGGTGGCACTATAGTAGTCAGGTGGCCGATCGATTTATCTAAAGAGGGCTTCAGGTAATCTAGGTTGATCCATACACAGGTGCTGCCTGATGCACTACCATTCGAAGGGGTACCAACAGGGGTTACAAGGTTGGCCAACAAATGTGCGCTTAAGTACCACTTGTATTTCTTGCATGTATGAATCCCTCAACCACGGGTTTATGCGCGTAATGACAGATCTCTGTGGCTTAAATATTCTAGAATACATCTCTACCCTGAAAAAAATAATTTAACCCACACTTTCTGTCGAGGAAAGTGCTCTGATACCACTTGTAATATACCAGATATAAAAAGTATGCAGAATAGAAATAAAATGCTAGAAATGGCAGAATAACAACAATATAACCAGAACAATCACCACAATAGCACTGAAATGATATAAGAATAACAATAGAAGTAACACTTTGATTCTGAAAGCAATTTTCATGGGCCTCTTCGAGGGGGAAAAATCTAGTTGAGCAGAGCTCTATTACAACAATATCCAAGCTAGGGTTCTCATACCCTTGACTCCTATTTATACTAAATATGTCTATCAAAAGAAGCATCTAGAGGAAGATCCTTCTAGAAGCGGAAGCTTCTATTAGGTCTTCTTACATTCGACTTATTCTATTTTATTGCAAGGCCTTATTAATATTGACCTTTATTACATCCAAATATATTGTTCTACCTATGTGAGGGTTAGGACCCTAACATCCTATGTGGTAAAACCCTCGAGGCAAGGCCTCTGGGTCCATGCATCATTGACTGCATTGGTTATTGGCATAGGAACCATAAGGGTTATATGGGTTATTAGCATGAGGACCACGAGTGGTTATAGTGATTATTAGAATGATAAGCATATGGGTTATTAACAAAAGGACCATATGTTCTATGAGGGTTATTAATGGAGGGACCATAAGGGTTATAGGGGCTATAAAATAGATTATCACAAAAACCATAGTATTTATGAGGGTTGCTAGCATAAGGTCCATACATTTTATTAACATAGGGACCATAGGATTTTTATGGGTCATTATCATGAGGACCATTCAATTTATTAATAAGAGGACCACGTTAATTTTGACATAAGGACCATTGGGGTTTTAGGGGCTACTAGCTTGGGACCACAAGGGTTTTTAGTATGGGGGGAATAAGGGGTTGTTAACATAGGGACCATAAAGATTACTGAAATAGGTAAATAGGGGTTGTATGTGTTATTATGATTTGGACCATTAATGCATTGAGACTAGAAAGAGTTACATGAGTGATTAGCATGGATACCATAAGGGTTTATGTGGTTATTAGCATGGGAAACATATGGGTCATTAGCATGGGAACCATAGGGGAAATTAACATGGGGACCTTATTGATTATAAGACTTACAAGGGTTATAAGCATGGGGAGTATCATGGTTACGAGAAGGAGGACCATAGGGGATACAATGGATATAAAGGCTATATGTGTTATTAGCACAAGAACCATAAGGGTTATAGGGGTTATTAGCATGGGGCCCATAAAGGTTACGAGGACTACATGAGTTATTAACACATGGATAATCTGGTTTATTAGTACAAGGTCCATAGACATTATATGGATTATTAACATGCATACCACGAGGGTTATTAACATGGGGACCATAGGGTTAATATATGGGTTATTAACATGAGGATCATAAACGTTACTAACATAGGGACAATAGGGTTTATGGTAGGGTTTATAATGGTTATAAGCATTAAGAACATAATGGTTATGAGGATTATTAACACAAGGATCATAGGAATTACATGGGTTATTGGTTTGAGGACCACTATATAAGTTATTAACATGGGGGTTGTAGTGGTTACATGGGTTATAAACACATGGAACATAAGGGTTATATGTATTAATAACACAAAGACCATAATGGTTACTAACATGAGGACTATAGGGGTTATTGCCACAAGGATGATGTGGATTATAAACATGATGACCATGGGAGTTATACAAATTATTAGCACATTGACAGTAAGGGTCATGGGGGTTATAAAGGTTAGTAACATGAGGAACACATGGGTTATCACCACATTGGCACATAGATTGTAGGGGTTATGAACACAATAATTGTAGTGATTATATGGGTAATTATTGTGAGAAACTTAAGGGTTATTAGCATATGATCATAGGGGCAATATCCAAGTTATTAATATGGGGACTGTTAGCAACAATTCTTGTCTTGGGACCAAGAGCATCCAGAGCTGTAGGTTGCACAAAGAACGCCCAAGCGTAGCACGTAAAGCCCCATTTCAGGCTAAAAATCAAGTGAGCGGGCGAAATTACGTTGTCAATGGCCCAGATTCATCTATAAAAGAATATCGACGGTCGACGGGAAATCGTGGTTAACGAAGTTGCGCCGAGGTTAGCGCAATGGATAGCGCCCATATTATGTGCAGGAAAAGATAGCAGCTGTCCATCCAAAAGACATGTGGCGCGGGATCTAGTCACGTCAGCATTTCGACATTCGGGGATTCGAAGGGTGAAGGTTCCTTGTTGTCCTATGTCTCGAAACCCCAAACCCTGAAAGCACCAAAGGCGCCCAAAGTTGGGCCCGCAGTATTACGGGGCAATCTCAGCGGTCCACCCACAGGAGACACCTGGCGCGCGATTATGTTCCTCGCCATTTCTCCCATCATGATTCCAAGGATCAAGGTACAACATCATCGGGAGATTTCAGAACCGTCAGATCTAGAGGGATGCATGGCGCCATATTAAGCCGTCTCGGCGTTTCGCTCATCGCAATTTCAAGAAGCAGGGATCAACCCCTTCCTATTCATGAACGCCGAAAGCGCCTTTGAGAGTAAACACAGGGTCACAGCCTGTGGTTACTGGGGAAATAAAGAGCTGCGCAAAAGGGGCCAAAGACATCGGGTTTCAGTCACAGAGAGGTCCGTCACGACCTCCAGTTGCCATCGGGCCTGACCTCGATCTTAGTTTGTGCTTGGAGCAAATGAAGGTAAGAAGGGATGGTTGAAACATCTCCTCATTCATTAAGTGTGAGGTATGGAGGGTCTGGTAAGTGGTCTGCTCGAGGGGATCCTGTGTACTCATTTTTCTAGAGAAGTCATGCTAAGTTCTCAACTAGCCGGAGGAGGTCTGCACATGCTAGCTCAGTTTTTAATGGTTCAGCTACTCCCCTTACAAGAGCCATGCACATTTAAAGTGGCGTTTGAAGAAGGATTTCCAGACGAGTTTGAATGAAGGGACACCAAGCCTTGGGCGACTGGGCACGCCTCTGTTAGGCAAATTTCTCTGAGTATATAAACTCAGTCTTTGTATTTTGTAAAGTATCGATGGTTGAGCAAGGCTCCCGGTGGTAAAATTTAATGAAGCACTATTTTCCTAGTTATGTCTGGACTCTTGAGACTTCTTGTATGATGAATGTCAGTTTTTTCTTTCGCGTCTTTGTTTACACTGTATTAGAATGGCTCAGAATTGGAGAATCCAGTCGAGTTGTAACTGTTATAGGATGATGTAGAGTTTGATCACTGTAACAATTGCATTGTTTCTAATCGGTCCCTATGATTTTCTTAGCACTGAACGACTTGGAATTGGAGAATCCAGTCAAGTCCCCCCTTTCAGTTTCTTGAAGCTCTGAACTAGAGGATCTCACATTCAGAGTTTTTCTTCTACAAATTACTGAAAGGCCTGTTGCTTGAGGTAGTTTGTCCACTCCTCTCACCAAGTCTTCAACCTGCTCATTTTCAAATCAACCCACTGACTGAAGTTAGATCAAGACCTCCTTTGTTCCTCGCATGCCGGACCCAGTCCCTGAGTTTGAGTGATATCTTCCCGAGTCTCTACCCATTTGATCACCCATTAAAAACTACCATGACATAAAACTGATGGGCATCGGGCTCTTCTCCTGCTGCAATCCAGGAGTGACTTTCGTCGCCAACAGGGACTATAAGGGTTATGGGGGTTATTAGCACAAATATTGTAGGGATTATTAAAATGAGGAACATAGGGATTATATACGATTTATTAACACAAGGCCCATAAGGGTTACAAGGGTTATTAATTCAACGACCATGGGGGTCATAAACATAAGGACCATAGAGGTTACAAAGGTTACTAAAATGGGGGTTATACAAGTTATAGGGTTTATTAGCATAGAGACTATAAGAATTACAATGGTTGTCGGGGTTACTAACACATGGGCCATAAGGGATATTAGCACTAGGACCATGGGGATTAATGGGATTACTGGTATGCATATTACCTCAATTCAAACCCTTGGAATTAAACTTAGTCAAATGATGTATATAGTATGTGATGTGGATATTTTGACATGTGTCAAGCTATGTTGTGTTGGAAAATTGGTCATCATTGATGCCAACCTTAGAAGAAGTTCATAAGCCTCTAGAAGTAATGGGAGTATTTGAAGAAGTCTTCAAAGTGGTCCCCTTATGGTGTAGATTTAAGCATGGCCCTCATGGGAAGACTCTTTGAATAAGTCTACAAGAAACCTTGAGAATATGGTTAGTAAGCCCTAGAGGTGAGGTCATGCAACTTGAAGTTGATAGGAGAAAAAGAGTATGAAGGGAATCATAACTACATGAAGAACGCTCACAGATGGATGGTCCTTGTCATGTCCTTTCCAATGGTAGGTGGCACACCATGTGGTTCCTCACAGTTCAGAAGTTATACCCTCATAAAGATGAAGTCCTGAAGTATGGTTAAAAATCCACCAAACGGTTGCAACAAGAAGTTACAAGTTGGCCCCAAAATTAATTGAAGGAGAAAATTTGTTGCAAACACGAAGTTATAGGTCGACCCCAAAGTCAAGTAAAGGAGGTACTAGGAATAGTATAAATACACTCAAGAGCCTCTCATTTGATCATCAATCAAGTGGAAGAAAGCAAGTGAGTATGTGATCTCTTAGTGAAAGTGATGTAGCAAAGGAGTGCAAAGGAAGGAATTCTAAGAGCTACATATGTGAGAAGGGTTTATGGTAACCCTAATTGAGAAGACCCCTGTGGGTCAAGCATATCGTGTCCTGTGAGGCCCCCACAGGTTGTTCAGTACTCGTCACATGAGTCCCCTCTAATTGTCTAGTCCAGTCCAACGAGGTTGAAGAGAAGTTTGAAGATGGTGCTATCTTCTTGATGCCGAAGCCAAGGAAGGGTTGATGATTTGACATCTTGTACATCATGTTCTTTACATTATAAAAGGTATGGTTCTCTATATGTTTTGATGTTCATGCTTGAGGCATATCTTGGAGATTTTGGTATATGCTTGAGGCATATTTTGGAGGTTATGGCATATGCTTTGAGGTGTACCTTGGAGGGTTTGACACATGTTTTATGCATATTTTGGCACATGCTTGAGGCATGTCGTGAATGTTATTGGCACATGGTTAATGCATATATTGATGGTTATGGCACATGGTTTGAGGTGTATCTTGGATATTTTGGTATATGCTTTGAGGCATATCTTGGAAGGTATGCCACATGTTTGAGGCATGTCTTGGAGGTTGTATTGGCATATGAGGGATATCTTGGAGGTCTTGGCACATGGTTTGATGCATATCTTGGCACATGCTTGATGCATATATTGGCACATGGTTTCATGCACATCATGGTGATCTTGAGCTTATGATTTAGGGATATTCTTGGTGATCTTGGCATGAGCTTTATGTGGTTGAACCAATTTTGATGATGATGATGTATCAGTATCAGTGAAAGAATTTTCCCGTCACACTCTGGCTAAATCCTACATTGTGATTGTGCCACACTAAAAAATCATTTTTTAGGGCCTCAAAACGATCTCGGAATTTTAGGACCCGAAAAACTAGGAAAAAAATACCAAAATTAAAACGGTTCTTTGAGCTAGTGGAATAGGCGGGTGGTCACCGATATCCACTTGGATTAGTCCTCCCCCCTTAGGAAGCAATGGTATCCATTGTGTTGAGTTCCCCCATAAGATGGGGAAACTTCTGTTGAAATTGGCCCTGAGTGAGGCACTTTCCTTGGTGCAGGAGCTGCCCTGCTTTGACAACCTGATAAAGCTTGATCCTTTGTTTTTGAGTGCCCTTAATATGAGTGTCTCTCTTTTGATCAATGACTTCTTGTTCCATTTAGTCAAGGTTGATCTTTGTCGGTGTCAACTTCTCTATGATATTTTACGTGTCCAATAATGGTGGGAACTATGGACGAAGGAGGTACACATTGAACACATGGTGCAAGCCAAGGAAGGGGGGAATACTTAGCTCAAAAGTATTGTCACCCACAACCTTGGTGATCGTGTAAGGTCCATAGAAAAGTAGACAAATCTTTCGATGGGGTCTTGTAAGGAATTGTTTTTACAAATGCAACCAGAGCTTCTCTCCCACCTAAAACTTGTGTGGCACCTGATGTTGATCATGGAATTGTTTGTACTTAGCATAAGATTTTAGTAAAATATCATGGACCTATTGTTGGATATGCCGAATTTGTTCAATAAATTTAGTGGCTTTGTCAGCCTTAGATTGAGCATGGGATGATTATTCCTAAGTAGATGCAAGGGGTAGTGCGACATCAATGGGACCCAATGGTTGAAATCCCAACCCACCTGAAAGGGACTATGGCTCGTCAAAATATGAAGGGATCTATTGTAGTTGTGTTGAACATAGGAGAGACTCTCATCCCATGTGCGTGGATGTTTGGAGTTGTACATGAGAAATATATGCACGATCATTCTATTGATGACCTTTGTTTGGCCATTAGTTTGGGGGTGGAAGGTGATGCATTTGATGAACTTGGTGTCCAACAGTGACCAGAGGCTGGACCAGAGTGTGATGAGGAACCTATTGTCTCGATATGATATGA
Source organism: Picea glauca (assembly GCA_000966675.3). Lineage (NCBI taxonomy): Eukaryota > Viridiplantae > Streptophyta > Pinopsida > Pinales > Pinaceae > Picea > Picea glauca. The sequence goes on from JZKD02S1673304.1 coordinate 284,151, forward strand.
TGGTTTGTGGTATCCCGAAGTGTACCCACACCCGTTCAAAGAAGAGCTTGGTAGTGGTCTCCACTGTGATATTCTTCTTGCAGGCTATGAGGATGCCCATCTTAGAAAACCGATCAACCACTACAAAAACATAGTCATTTTCCTACTTAGTTGAAGGAAGGCTCGACATGTAGTCCATTGAGATGGATTCCCATGGCATGTCGGGAGTAGGCAGAGGGGTGTACAAGCCTTGCTTCTTAGTGGCTAGTTTGGAAATGGCATATGCATTACATGATCTGATACACTTGCTGACGTCCTATTGAAGTTTCGAACAATAAAAATTCTTTTGTAGTGCTTCCACAGTCTTTTCCATGCTAAAACGTCATGCCATCTGACTGTAGTGAGATTCCCAAATCAGCTTCGCATGCTCACTTGAATGATGATAGAGGTGGCCAATATGGCATAACAGTCCATCTTGAATATGAAAGTTAGTGACAATCACACCTGTGTATAGCATCTGGTAAGTGGTAGCGAAGTCAAGATCGCTCTTGTAGAGTCGGGTCCACTCGGATGCCTCATGGCCACACGAGTGGAGCATCGTGGTTAAGGCTGTAAATGGAGGTTGACTGAGGCAGTTAGAGACACGAATGATGCTCCCTATCTTATATTTTATGTTGAGTTGGAACTGATACAAGTATGTGGAAAATTTTTGATGGGGGTCATTTTATAATTTTCCTTGTTCCTGCATGAACTAAAGAGGCTTGTGATCAATGTGGATGACTGTCTCCTTCCCGATAATGTAGTGCTTCCATTATCGATAGGATTATACGATGGAATACATTTCTTTATCATAGATGGGGTACTTACAAACGACATTTGATAGTTTCTCACTATGATATGCCACTAGATGATTATGTTGAGTGAGGATGACACCCACGACATAGTGTGACACATCGATCTAAATCTCAAAAGGTTGCTGCAAATCGGGTAAGGATAATACTGGAGCACAAGTGATGTTTCAAATCACCAAACACTTGTTGTTTTTAATTCACCCTCACAAACTTTTCCTTTCCACCACCCTTGGTCACTTGGTTGAGGATCCATGCAATATGGGAAAATCCCAACACGAACCTACAATAGAAGTTGGAAAGTCCTAAGAAACTTTGAAGCTCGATTAATGTTAATGGTTATGAGGATTATTGACATAAGGATCATATGAATTACAGGGGTTATTGGTTTGAGGACCACTATATAAGTTATTAACATGGGGGTTGTAGTGGTTACATGGGTTATAAACACATGGAACATAAGTGTTATAAGTATTATTAACACAAAGACCATAATGGTTACTAACATGAGGACTATAGGGGTTATTGACACAAGGATGACGTGGATGATCAACATGAGGACCATGGGAGTTATAAAAATTATTATCACATTGACCATAAGGGTCATGGGGGTTATAAAGGTTAGTAACATGAAGAACACATGGGTTATATGTGTTATTATCACCACATTGGCACATAGATTGTAGGGGTTAACAACACAATAATTGAAGTGATTTTATGGGTTATTATTGTGAGAAACTTAAGGGTTATTAGCATATGATCATAGGGGAAATATCAAAGTTATTAATATGGGGAATATAAGGGTTATGGGGGTTATTAGCACAAATATCGTAGGGATTATTAAAATGAGGAACATAGCAATTATAAGGTTTATTAACTCTAGGGGAATACTATTTTTTAACACAAGGCCCATAAGGGTTACAAGGGTTATTAATGCAGGGACAATGGGGGTCATAAACACAAGGACCGTAGATATTACAAGGGTTACTAAAATGGGAGTTATACAAGTTATAGGGTTTATTAGCATAGAGACTATAATAATTACAATGGTTGTAGGGGTTACTAAGACATGGGCCATAAGGGATATTAACGCTAGGAACATGGGGATTAATGGGGTTACTAGTATGCATATTACCTCAATTCAAACCCTTGCATATGACCTGATATATTGTACATCCTGTTATTTACATGATAAAAGGTATGATTCTCTATATGTTTTGATGTTCATGCTTGAGGCATATCTTGGAGATTTTAGTATATGCTTGAGGCATATTTTGGAGGTTATGGAATATTCTTTGAGGTATACCATGGAGGGTTTGACACATGTTTAATTCATATTTTGGAACGTGCTTGAGGCATGTATTGAATGTTCTTGGCACATGATTAATGCATATATTGATGGTTATGGCACATGGTTTGAGGTGTATCTTGGATATTTTGGTATATGCTTTGAGGCATATATTGGAAGGTATGTCACATGTTTGAGCCATGTATTGGAGGTTGTTTTGGAACATGAGGGATATCTTGGAGGTATTGGCACATGGTTTGATGTATATCTTGGCACATGATGGATTCATATATTGGCACATGGTTTTATGCATATCATGGTGATCTTGAGCATACGATTTGAGGGATATTCTTGGTGATCTTAGCATGAGATTTATGCGGTTGAACCAATTTTGATGATGATGATGTATCAATATTAGTTAAAGAATTTTTCCGTCACACTTTGGATAAAGCCTACAGTGTGATCGTGCCATGCCCAAAAAACGTTGTTTAGGGCCTCAAAACGACACCAGAAGTTTAGGACTCGAAAAACTAGGAAACAAATGCCAAAATGAAAACTATTCTTTGAGCCAATGGAATAGGTGGTGGCCACCGATATCCACTTGGATCAATCCTCCCTCATTATTAAGTAATGGTCTCCATTGTGTTGAGTGCCCCCATTATATGGGGAAAATTCTGCTGAAATTGGCCCCAAGTGAGGCACTTTCCTTAGTACAGGAGCTTCCCTGCTTTGACAACTAGATAAAGCTCGATCTTCTATTTTTGAGTTCCCTTAATATGAGTGTCCCTCAGCTAATCAATGGTTGATTATTCCATGTAGTTAGGGTTGAGATTTGTCGATGTCAAATACTCTATGATCTTTGATGTGTCCAATAATGTTGGGAAGTATGGATGAAGCAGGTCCACATTGAACATAGGCTGCAAGCCAAGGAAGGGGAGAATACTTAGCTCAAAAGTGTTTTCACCCACAACCTTGGTGATGGTGTAATTTCCATACCGAAGTAGAAGAAGCTTTCGATGGGGTCTTGTAAGGCGCTCTTTTTGAAAATGAAACCAGACCTTGTCTCCCACCTAAAACTTGTGCGATACCCGATGTTGATCATGGCATTGTTTGTACTTAGCATCGACTTTCAGTAAAATATCATGGACCTATTGTCAGATATTTTGAATTTGTTCAATAAACTTAGTGGATTTGTTGGCCTCAGATTGAGCATGGGATGATTCGGCCTATGTGGATGCAAGGGGTAGTGTGACATCAATGGCACCCAATGGTTGAAATTCCAACCCCACCTGAAAGGGACCGTGGTCGGTCAAGCTATGAAGGGCTTTGTTATAGCTATGTTGAACATAGGGGAGACTCTAATTCCATGTGCACAGATGTTTGGATTTGTACATGCGAAATATATGCACGATCATTCCATTGATGACCTTTGTTTGGCCATCAGTTTGGGGTGGAAGGCGGTGCATTTTGTGAGCTTGGTGTCCAACAATGACCAGAGGCTGTCCTGATCTAATATGATGGTCTATGGCATCCTGAAGTGTACCCACACCCGTTCAAAGAAGAGTTTGGCAGTGGCCTCCACTATGATATTCTTCTTGCAGGATGTGAGGATGGATATCTTAGAAAATCGATCGACCACCACAAAAACATAGTCATTTCCCTGCTTGGTTTAAGGAAGGCCCGACATGTAGTCCATTGATATGGATTCCCATGTTCTGTTGGGAGTAGGCATAGGGGTGTAGAGGCCTTGATTATTAGTGGTTGGTTTGGAAATAGAACATGCATTGTGGGATTTGATATACTTTCCAACATCATGTCGAAGTTTCGGCCAATAGAAATTCCTTTGTAGTACTTCCACGGTATTTTCCATGCCAAAACGCCCTGCCATTTGACTATATTGAGCTTCCCAAATCAGCTTCACATGCTATCTTGAAGGAACATAGAGGTGGAAAACATGGCATAATAGTCCATCTTGAATATGAAAGTCAGTGACAATTGCGCTTGTGTCTAGCATCTGGTAAGTGGTAGCGAAGTCAGGATTGCTGTTGTAGAGTTGGGGCCACTCGGATGCCTAATTTCCATAGGTTTGGAGCACCGTGGTTAAGGTTACAACTGGAGGTTGACTAAGGAGGTTAGCGACATGATTGGTTCTCTTCGTCTTATATTTTATGTTGATATGGAACTACTATAAGTATGTGGACAACTTTTGATGGGGTTGTTCTGTAATTTTCCTTATGCCTACATGAAATGTAGAGGCTCGTGATCAGTGTGGATGAATATCTCCTTCCCGAGAATGTAGTGCTTCCATTATTTCTAGGATTGTATGATGGAATACATTTATTTTTCATAGGTGGGGTACTTATGAATGACATCTGATAGTGTCTCACTATCAAATGCCACTAGATGATTGTGTTGAGTGAGGACTGCACCCATGGCATAGTCTAAAGAATCAGTGTCAATTTCAAAAGGTTCTTGCAAACATGTAAGGAGAGTACTGGAGCTAAGCACAAGTGATGTTTCAAATCATAGAAGGATTGTTGTTGTTACTTCCCCCTCACAAACTCTTCCTTGACACCACCCTTGGTCACTTGGTTGAGGGCCCATGCATTATGGGAAAATCTCAACATGAAACTGCGATAGAAGTTGGCAAGTCCCAAGAAACTTCGACGCTCGATTATTCTGGTCAGGGCTGGTCAGTCATGAATGACTTGGATCTTAGATGGATCCACATGCACACCATTCTAATCAACAATGCAACCTAGGTATTGGACCATGTTCCCATTGAAGGTGCATTTTTCTAAGTTAGCATATAGCTTGTGTTGTCACACAGTGTGAAGGACCTGCTGAATATGCTACAAGTGTTCTTCCCAATTCTTGCTGAAGATCAAGATGTCATCCAGATATACCACCACAAAGGAATTGGTGAAGGGACACAATATATCATCCATTAATCTCATGAAAGTTGTTGGAGCATTTGTCAAACCAAAGGGCATGAATAAGCATTCAAAAAGACCTTCTTCGAACTTGAAAGAAGTGTTCCATACATCAGTATGTTCTATTGGGACACAATGGTAGCTAGAATTTAGGTCAATCTTGTTGAAAAACTTGGCTCCCTTGAGCTGGTCAAGAAGGTCATTAATTCATGGAATTGGGTACCAGTTCCTAACTATGATTTTGTATAGGGCCTTGGAATTAATGCAGAGTCGCCAAGTCCCATATTTATTCTGTACGAGTACAATTGGGCTCATACAGGATGAGGAGCTGGGTCGGTTGTGCCCCTTTTAAAGCAACTCTTGGATCTATTGCTTAATTTCCTCATTTTCCATTAGAGAGCAGTGATAGACTGACCCATTAGGTAGAGGTGCACTGGGGGTTAGATTGATTGAATGCTTGACCTGATAGTGCCATGACAACTCGATGGGTGAGGCCATGGATCTCATCCACCTACTTCTACTGCATGAAGAGGCCATGGATGTGGCTATGACCTTCTATTCACTTTGAGAGTGAATCATGAAGAAGAAAAAATTCCCGATCTAGGAAATGACCTTCCTCCATTGCTTAGCAGAGATAAAAGAAATAGTAGTAGGTGGAGCTACCTCTGGTATCCTATACAATTGTCTACCCAAAGTAATAATAACACTGTGAGGTCTAGACTCATATAAAACATGTCATTTACACAAATATGGTTGGCTGAAAATAACATCACAAACTTCAATGGGGGAAATATCACACAATACCTCATTCTTGAAGGGCTTGATGTCATAGGGAAGACGACACCGTTGGATGATGCAAATGTGTCTTCCTTGGTGGAGCCACCTGATGGTGTAGTGTTGTGCATGTGGTGTCATTGGAAATTTAAATCGCTTGATGACCTCTATTGAGATTAGGTTCTTTTGACTTTCGCTATCGACAATGAAATTAAGTGGAGCACTCTTCACCCATATTTGTGAGTGAAAAAGGCATTCAAAATCCTTTGGTTCCTCTGGTTCACTTGACTGGACCCTCATGGTACCGACAATGGCATTGGGTTCTATGTCAATGATCCACTTCCCTTTGTCTGGATCTGATTCAGAGTCAAAACCAACCTTTGAATATGAGTGTTTTAGCTCATCCACTAATGACTGCTTCAAGCGACATTCATTGATGTCATGCCAGAGGATTTTATAGAATTCACACCACTTCCCAATGTCTTTCTTTTTCTTCTCATTACCATTCCTTGTTTGTGGCTTGGATTGGTTGTCTTGAAGGGGTCCATCCTTGTTCTTTCCTTTGTTATGTGGGTTGGGGTTGCCTTTGCTTTGCTTCTACTGTGAGGAATTTGCAAATCCAAAATCTGACTTCTTCTATTTAAATTTCTGCTTGATTTTGACAGCATATTGATATACCACGTCTAGTTATGAGGTGTCCAAAAACTCAATTTTTGTTTGGATGTATCTTTGTAGATAACAAGGGTACTTGAGAACCAGATGTTTTTCTCAGTCCTTGATACCAAGCTTGGTGTGCAAGGTATGGAAGATATTTGTGAAATCTTGTACTATCTGGTCCCTTTCCTATCACAGTGTGGTCCATCTCGTATACTAATCATCATACATTCCAATAGGGTAGTATTTTTGCTTAATAACATACCTGAAAGAATCCCAAGTGGGGGTGACCACAAATATTGCGGATTCCTCAGTGGCCCTTTTCTCATAGTAAGTTTCCCACCAATACTTGACATGGGGGACAACCTTGAGGAGTGAAAAGGTAATCTTTTCTCTATTGTAAAAATTATGGACAAAGAAATACCCTTATAGAAGATTCAACCATTTATCTACAAAATTTGCATCTATCCAACCTTCAAATAAGGGGATATCAAAATTGACTTGTACCTTGAAGGGGGCGGCATGGCCACTTGATGAAGATGTGTCGCCTGTTGGCAACCATCAAAGGATCTATGCACAATTATCCATCATCTCATTCCTTTGTCACGCGAGGGCTTCCTTGAGCAACAATTTAAAAGGATCTCCTACTCCATCATCTCTCTTTTCTTCCACCATGGGAGGTCATCATGATCGGCGAGGACGGTCTTGCAAGGGCTCAACCACTTTGAGTCCCAACACCTTGTACCCTAACTTCGTTGGGGACATGCATAGAGAAATAAATAAAGAGCATACCACTCTGATACCACTGATCCATATTTATAAATTAAAAGAAATGGAATAGAGATGTATAGAAAATAAATACACAAAGATACAGTAAAAATTGACTTCTATTAATAAAAATAATATGATGAAACTGTAAAAATGCACACTAAAACAAACTTGCTCGAATTGTGGCAGCTTATCTCTGAGAAGAAATGTGACGGCTACGCTCTTTCGCAAGAAGATGGTTACAATGAGGCTCCAAAGGCATTTTTAACATAAATCATAAATGAGAAAACCCTAAACATCCAAAAACCTAACCCTAAGAGATGAAGTGCCAAAATTCATGTGGGCCCTGATGGGGTAAGTTGGTACATCAACTTCCCAGGGTTGTAACTAGTGCATATGAGCTCCATTTTAGGCACACGATATCTCGTTGGAAATAAGTATCCAAGGACTACACATTTTTTCGTCACAATTTGTCCAAAGCTTAAGTTGTGATTGTGCCATGCCCAAAAACCATTTTTTAGGGCCTCAAAACTACCTCAAAAGTTTAAGACTCGAAAAACTTGAAAAACCAATGAAAATTAAAACCGTTCTTTGAGCTAGTGGAATAGGTGGGTGGCCACTAATATCCACCTAGATTAGTCCTCCCCCCTTAGGAAGTAATGGTCTCCATTTTTTTGAGTGCCCACATCATATGGGGAAACTTTTGTTGAACTTGGCCCCGAGTTAGCCACTTTCCTTGGTGCAAGAGCTGCCCTTCTTTGACAACCTGATAAAGTTGGATCCTCTATTTTCGAGTGCCCTTAATCTGAGTGTCTCTGATATGATCAATGAATTCATGTTACATGTAGTCATGGTTGATATGTATCAGTGTTAACTACTTTGTGATCTATGATGTGTCCAATAATGGTAGGAAGTATGGCCGAAGGAGGTCGACATTGAACATAGGGTGCAGGATAAGGAAGAGAGAAATACATAGCTCAAAATCATTATCACCCACAACCTTGGTGATGGTGTAAGGTCCATAGAAAAGTGGATGAATCTTTAGATGGGGTACTCTAAGGTGCTCTTTTTTCAAATGCAACCAAACCTTATCTCCTACTTGAAACTTGTGTGACACTCGATGTCGATCATGGCGTTGTTTGTACTTAGCATTGAATTTCTGTAAAATATCTTGGACCTATTGTTAGATATGATGAATTCATTCAATAAAAGTGGCTTTGTGGATCTCGGATTGAGCATGGGATGATTCTTCCTGTTTGGATGCAAGGGGTAGTCGATTGAGCTATGAAGGGATTTATTTTAGTTGTGTTGAACATAGGGGAGACTCTCATCCCATGTGTGCGAATGTTTGGAGTTGTTCATTGATCCAGGTGGATCATCTCAAAATTCGATAGAGTTAAAGTATTTAAAATGAAAAGTAAAGCTTACAAAGTGGAAGAGCTTGTCAACAACTTTCCGGTGATGTTTGTTTCGGGAAAAACGACCTCCAGATGACGAAGATGTCAACAGTTGAAGTTTCGGCAAAGATGGTTGGAAATGGTTAAAAAAATGTAATTTGGGGCTATGGGAAATGAACCCAAGACCTTGTGAAAAGACCACCATGACCCCATGGCTGGGTAAAAGGGGGTGGTCAAGGGCTTAGCCCTTGACCTTGCCAACACCGAGGCCCCCCTTGGTATCTAAATGTTATTATAAACCATGCCATATGCCAAATATCACGTACCATATGCCTCCACAAAGTATGCCATATGTTATAACACGCCAAAGTTCAACCATATAATATAAACTATATGCCATAGCATATATCCAAATATATATTGTGCCAAGAAGGTCACTTTGAGTCCAGTTCTGAAATATATCGAGTTTATACTCAAAAGTCTCGGTTTTTCGCAAGGATTCCAGATCCAGCTTCAGTTTTTACATTCAGGCATCCATACAGAAAAGTGCTCACAGAATCTTTCAGATACACAGAAAGGTATTCATGTTCATACTTTAAAGTCTCATAATTTCATCTTGCATCTATTGTTGAAGTTTGTTACTATATATGACTGGCATAATTTAGAATTCACTTTGTAAGCATTTGAATACTTAATCTATCAGCCTTCCCATTTGGAAAGTGGCCCGGAGATGTAGACAGGGGGTCTGGTGAACTCCGTTACCAATTATTTTTCATGGATGGTTTGCTTACATGTTGAGGTGCTCATGTGCTTGATGGATGTTCTTTAATTTTGCATTACAAAGGTGGTTAACAGTTAAAAATTCAGATGCAAATAATGGTTAAAGATCTTGAATTTTAGTTCGAGTTAATTTTCAGATCAAGTTGGTATCAAAGCGAGGTTAACCAGTGCATTTTTGAGTTTATGTTAACAAGATCCAAGCTTCAACATGGTGAAGGAGAACTTGAAGAGTTTGATCTAGAGATTGGTTCAAGAAGTGGAAGGATGTCTTCACCAAAAGGAGAAGAAGCAGCTTCTTCTATCCCTTCCAAAAGGGAATTTCTGAAAGCTTTCATGAGAATGCAAATGATGGTAGAGGAGCTCTATCAAGATCGAAAGAAAGGTGAACAAGGTGGACCATATCATATAGAAGGTTAAAAAGAAGGAGGTGGTGAGGAACCCCCTAAAACCCCACCAACTTCTCCATATTTTCTTGATGGTTCTATTCCTTCTCCATTTGAAAAGAAAAAAACAAAAGTTGATCTTAATATGCCTCATTTAAAGCTTGACATTAAGTTTGAATTACCTATGTATAAGGGAGAGCTTAATGCTGAAAAACTGGACAATTGGATCCGTCAAATTGAAGTTTATTGTAGGATTCAAAAGTTTACTGAAGATGATGTTAAAATTCAGTTGGCTTTTCTTCGACTTGGAGGGACTGCTCTCATTTGGTGGGAGAGCAGATCTCAAGAGGATCTTGCCACAAAAGGAAAAATCATTTCCTCTTGGTATGAGTTCACTTCAGCACTTAAAAATCATTTTTATCCATTAGGGTATATGCAACAAGCTATAATGGATTGGCAGAATCTGAGGCAAGGTAAGGGACAAAGTGTGCAAGAATACACACAAGAATTTCAAAAAAGAGCCTTGGTACTTGGTATACCTCTCTACACTCAGGAAACTCTTCTCAAATATATAGGAGGATTGCATAGTTATTTACATCATATGATATTGATGTTTAATTTGACTAACCTTGATGAGGTATGTGTTCAAGCAACTCACATTGAGTCAAAAGGGAAGAGTGTTCATGATGTTTGTTCAGCTGAATCCATCTAGGAAAAAGAAGGAAAGGAAAAGTGGAAAGGTAAACATGCAGCTACAATGAAGAAGGGTGATGAGAGACCTACATGTTCGCATTGTCAAAAGCAAGGGCATGAAGAGGCAAAGTGTTGGAAGCTACATCCAGAATTGAAACCAAAGTGGTTTAAGGATCGGAAGGGGAAGCAAACAACCACGGTTATCGTTGAGGACCTTGGATCAGATTCCGAGGATGAAACAAAGATAACAATCGTAGGTGTGAAAGGTAAATCTATTGTTGATAATGATTCTAAAATTGGTTCTTCATGTGCTTCCACTTCTAAAGATGATGACAATTCTAAGGATAGAAAGAGGAATGCATTATTTCATATAAGAGTGATTACAAAACAAACAAAGGTCGACACACTCATAGATAGTGGATCTCAAGCTAATCTTATTTCATAAGAAGTAGTTAAACAATTGGGATTAACAACAAAACCACACAAGAAACCTTATCCATTAGGTTGGGTATGAAAAGATAAAAGATTACAAGTAACACAACAATGTGATCTAAAGTTTGCAATTACGTCTAAGTTTGTAGATGAGGTTGAATTTGATGTGGTCCCACTAGATATATGTGGAATTGTGTTGGGTAGTCCATACTTATATGATTGAAAATAAATCTTCTATCGAGAACATAATCAATATCACTTGTTTAAAGAAGGAATTGAGTACATAGTTCATTCACATTCATTCAAAAATGACAAATCATTGGGCACTACACAACAATTAAAAAGGGTTGTTAATGCAAGTCGGAATTTGGCACTTATGTCTATGCAATGTAAGGAAGAAAAGAATCCTAAGCATGAAAAGGAAGTGTCATTTCACTACAATGCACCTATTTTGGTTGATAGTGTTTCTATGGTCAAAAGTTAGCATGGTTTGGGTACAATCTCTTTCACATGTTCAATGTTTATATTCAGCTTATTACTCATCAACAATATGTGGTTGGTTCTGACAATGTTGAATGAAGATGTGATTAATGTACTTAACAATGTCAGTGCAGTGTTGATTGTTGTATTGCTGAGTCAGATGTACAGGTTCCAGGAAGAATGGATAGGTGATACAGGACAAGTGAGATAAACATGTCCTCACTTATTTTCTGAATGATTTCATACTTTTTGTGGCCAAAAATCTTTCCAGTGGAAAAGTTTGATCCAGGTGGATCATATCAAAATTCAATAGAGTTAAAGTATTCAAAATGCAAAGGAAATCTTACAAAGTGGAAGAGCTCGTCAACAAATTTCCAATGACGTTCGTTTCAGGAAAAACGACCTCCATATGACGAAGATGTCAACAGTTGAAGTTTCAGCAAAGATGGTTGGAAATGGTTAAAAACATGTAATTTGGGGCTATGGGAATTGAACCTGAGACCTTGTGAAAAGGCCATCATGACCCCATGGTTGGGTAAAAGGGGGTGGTCAAGGGCTAAGCCCTTGAACTTTCCAACACCGAGCCCCCCCTTGGTATCTAAATGTTATTATAAACCATGCCATATGCCAAATATCATGTACCATATGCCTCCACAAACTATGCCATATGTTATAACATGCCAAAGTTCAACCATATAATATCAACTATATGCCATAGCATATATCCAAAACCAAATATAAATGTGCCAAACCATATGTTAAATCAACCATATCAACGTGCCAAGCCACATGTTAATCCAAAGCCCAAAATACAAACGATTATGCAATATACAGTGGGAGGGGAGAAGCTCGCGGGTTTGACCCCGGAACTTCTGCTTCCCAACCCAACATGTCTAACCAATGGGCCACCGCCACAAGACTTGGCATGGGGTGGCGCGTCCCCCTTTTAAGCTAAGATTTGGGGGATTTTGGAGGGTGCGTGGCCCATGGATCACACCTCCTTAAACCATTGTTTTTCCCTTATTTAAACTGAGCATGGGCATGGATCCCGAGGGGGGAGTTTTTGCAGATAGAGACTGGCACAATGACCGAGGTGGTTTTGCACGAGGACCAAGGTGGTTTTGCATGCATCCCGAGGTAGATTTGCATGCAAATTGAGGTGGTTTTTGCATGCAGATTGAGGTGGTTTTGGATTTGCACGCATCCCGAGGCAATACGAACTATACATATCAGAGACAGATTTTGGGAATTGTGCCAAGAAGGGCACTTTGAGTCCAGTTCTGAAATATATCGATTTTATACCCAAAAGTCTCAGTTTTTTGCAAGGATTCCAGATCCAGCTTCAGTTTTTACATTCAGGCATCCATATAGAAAAGTGCTCACAAAATCTTTCGGATACACAGAAAGGTATTCATGTTCATACTTTAAAGTCTCAGAATTTCATCTTGCAGCTACTGTTGAAGTTTGTTACTATATATGACTGACATAATTTAGAATTCACTTTGTAAGCATTTGAATACTTAATCTATCAGCCTTCCCATTTGGAAAGTGGCCCGGAGATGTAGCCAGGGGGTCTGGTGAACTTCGTTACCAATTATTGTTCATGGATGGTTTGCTTACATGTTGAGGCGCTCATGTGCTTGATGTATGTTCTTTAATTTTGCATTACAAAGGTGGTTAACAGTTAAAAATTCAGATGCAAATAATGGTTAAAGATCTTGAATTTTAGATCAAGTTAATTTTCAGATCATTCATGCATAAGATATGCATGCTCATTCTGTTGACGACCTCTATTTGGCCATCAGTTTTGGGGTGGAAGGCAGTGGATTTGGTGAGATTGGTGTCCAATAGTGACTAGAGGCTGGACCAGAATGTGCTGAGGAACCTATTGTCCTGATATGATATGATGGTCTGTGGTATTTTGAAGTGTACTCACACCCGTTCGAAGAAGTGCTTGGCAATGGTCTCTGCTGTGATATTCTTCTTATAGGCTGTGAGGATGACCATCTTAGAAAACAGATCAACCATCACAAAACCATAGTCATTTCCCTTCTTGGTTTAAGGAAGGCTTGACATGTAGTCCATCGAGATGAATTCCCATGGCATGTCGAGAGTATGAAGAGGGGTGTACATGCCTTTCTTCTTAGTTTCTGGTTTGCAATGGCACATGCATTGAAGGATCTGATATACTTGCTGACGTCCTATCAAAGTTTTGGCCAATAGAAATGCTTCTGTAGTACTGCCACCATATTTTCCATGCCAAAATGTCTTGCCATCCGACTGTGGTGAGATTCCCTAATCATCTTCACATGATCGCTTGAAGGAACACAGAGGTGGCCAACATGGCATAACAATCAATCCTGAATATGAAAGTCAGTGACATTCATGCCTGTTTCTAGCATCTAGTACATGGTAGTGAAGTCAGGATCACTCTTTTAGAGTTGGGGCCACTCAGATGCCTCATGGCTAGAGGAGTGAAGAACCATGATTAAGGATGCAACTAGAGGCCAACTGAGGTAGTCAATGACATGATTGGTGCTCCCTATCTTATATTTGATGTTGAGATGGAATTGCTGCAAGTATGTGGACCACTTTTGATGGCAGTTGTTCTGTAATTTTCCTTGTGTCTGCATGAACTATAGAGGATTTTGATCAGTGTGGATGACGGTATCCTTACCGATAATGTAGTGCTTCCTTTGTCAACAAGATTGTACGATGGAATACATTTCTTTGTCATAGGTGGGGTGCTTACGGATAACATCTGATAGTGTCTCACTATCATATGACACTGGATTGCCATGCTTAGTAAGGACTGCACCCATGACATAGTCTAAATCACCGGTCTCAATCTGAAAAGGTTGTTGCAAATTGAGTAAGGAGAGTATTGGAGATGAGCAAAAGCGATGTTTAAAATCATCGAATTCTTAATGTTGTGACTTCCCCCACATGAAATTTTCCTTACCACCACCCTTGGTCACTTGGTTGATGGCCCATGCAATATGGGAAAATCTCAACACAAACCTGTGATAGAAGTTGACAATTCCTAAGAAATGTCAAAGCTCAGTTAATGTGGTTGGGGTTGGTCAGTAATGAATGACTTGGATCTTGGATGGATCCACATGCACACCATGCTTATCAATAATGTAGCCTAGATATTGGACCCTGTTCATGGCGAAGGAGCATTTTTTCTAAGTTAGCATATAACTTGTGTTGTCGCAGAGTGTGAAGGACCTGCTGAATATGCTGCAAGTGTTCTTCCCAATTCTTGCTGAAGATGAGGATGTCATCCAGATATACCACCACAAAGGAATTGGTGAAGGGCTGCAATATATCGTCCATCAATCTCATGAAAGTTGTTGGAGCATTTTTCAAACCAAAGGGTATGACTAGCCATTCGAAAAGAGCTTCTTTGAACTTTTAAGAAGTCTTCCATACATCATTTTGTTTTATTGGGACCTGGTGGTAGCCAAAATTGAAGTCAATATTGCTAAAAAACTTGGCTCCCTTGAGATGGTCAAGAAGGTCATCAATTCATGGAATTGGGTATTGGTTCCTGACTGTGATTTTGTTTAGGGACCTCTAATCAATGGAGAGTTGCCAAGCCCCATATTTCTTCTGTACGATTACAATTGGGCTCCCACAAAGTGAGGAGCTAGGTCATATGTGCCCCTTTTGAAGCAACTCTTGGATATGTCGCTTAATTTTGTCATTTTCCATCAGAGAGTGGTGATAGACTAGCCCATTGGGTAGAGGTGCACTGTGGGTTAGATAAATTGAATGCTTGACCTGATAGTGCCACAACACCCCAGTGGTGAAGAGAAGATGTCTCGATATTCTTCCATGATCTTGTCCACCTACTTTTTCTACATGGAGAGGCCCTATGCAGAGGCAATGGACATGGTTCTAACCTTATGTTCACTTTGAGAGGGAATCATGAAGAAGAAAAATTTCCCAGTATGGGAAATGACCTTCCTGCATTGCTTAATAGAGATAAAAGAAATAACGGTAGGTGGAGCTACCTATGGTATCCTGTACAATTGTCTACCTAAAGTAATAATAACACTGCGAGGTCTAGACTCATATACAACATGTTTTTTCCACAAATATGGTTGTCCTAAAAGAACATCACAAACTTCAAGGGGGGAAATATCACACAATACCTCATTCTTGAAGGGTTTGATGCCTTAGGGCAGACACCACTGTTGGATGACATGGAGGTCTCTTCCTTGGTGGAGCCACCCGATGGTGTAGGGTTGAGAGTGTAGTGTAGTCGATAGGTTCAACCACTTGACGAACTCTGTTAAGACAGGTTGTTTTGAATTCTGCTATCGATAATGAAATACAGTGGAGCCCCTTTCACCCACATCTGGGAGTGAAAAAGGTGTTCACCTTCCTCTAGTTCACTTGGTTGGACCCTCTTGGTAGTGACATTGGAAATGGGTTCTATGTTAATGACCCACTTACCTTTGTCTGGATTTGATTTAGATTCAGAATCGGCCTTTGATGTTGAGCCTTTCAACTCGGCCACCAATGACTGTTTCAAGCGACATTCATCAATGTTATTCCAGGGGATTTTATAGAATTCACACCACTTCCCAGTGTCTTTCTTCGTCTTCTCATTACCCTTCTTTGTTTGCATCTTGGACTAGTTGTCTTGAGGGGATCCATCCTTTCTTTGTCCTTTGTTATGTGGGTGGGGGATGCATTTTCCCTGATTCTACTATGAGGAATTTGGAGATCCAAACTCCCGCTTCTTTTATTTAAATTTCTGCTCGATTTTGACAACATATCGATATGCCACGCCTAGTGATGAGATGTTCAAAAAATCAATTTCTATTTGGATGTATCTATGTAGATAACCGTGGTACTTGAGCACCATATTCCATTCTAATTCCTTTATACCCAACTTGGTGTGCAAGGTATGAAATATATTTGTGAAATCTGGTACTGTCTGGTCCCTTTCCTGTCGCAGTGTGGTCCATCTCGTATATTGGTCATCGTAGCTTCCAATAGGGTAGTATTATTCTTTAATAACATCCATGAAAGAATCCCAAGTGGGGGAAACCACAAATATTACAGATTCCTTAGTGGCCCTTTTCTCATAGTAAGTTTCCCACCAATCCTTGTCATGGGGGACAACCTTGAGGAGTGCAAAGGTAATATTTTCTCTATCAGAAACATTATGGACCAAAAAATACCCTTGTAGTAGATTCAACCATTTATCTACAACATCCACATCTATCTGGCCTTCAAATAAGGGAATATAAAAATTGACTTGTACCTTGAAGGGCGACGTGGCCGCTTGATGAATATGCGTCGCATGTTGGCAACCACTGAAGGATCTATGCAAAGTTATCCATCGTCTCGTTCCTTTGTCGTGCGAGGGATTCCTCGAGAAATAGTTTAAAAGGATCTCCTGCTCCATCATATCTGTTTTATTCTGCCATGGGATTTCGTCATGATCGACGGGGACGGTCTTGCAAGGGATCAACCACTTCAAGTCCTAACTCCTTGTACCTTGACCTCGTTGGGGACATGCACATAGAAACAAATAAAGAGTAGGCCGCTCTGATACCACTAATCTGGATTTATAAATGGAACAAAATGGAATACAAATGTATAGAAAATAAATATACAGAGATACAATAAAACTTGACTTCTATTAATAAAGAGAATATGCTGAAACTGTAAAAATGTAGACTGAAACAAACTTGCTCGAATGATGGAAACTTATCTCTGAGAAGAGATGTGCCGGCTACGCTCATTCGCAAGAAGATGGTTACAATGAGGCTCCAAATACATTTTTAACATAAAGAATAAATGAGAAAACCATAAACATCCAAAAACCTAACCCTAGGAGATGAAGCGCCAAAAGTCATGTGGGCCCTGATGGGGTAAGTTGGTACATCAACTTCCTGGGGTCATAACTTTTGCATACGATATTCGTTTTAGGCGCACAATAGCTCATTGGAAAGAACTATCCGAGGAATACACATTTTATATCACACTCTATCTACAAATATTAATGTGATTGTGCCATGCCCAAAAAATGTTGTTTAGGGCCTCAAAACCGTCCTAGAAGTTTAGGACCCGAAAAACTAGGAAAAAGTGCGAAAATGAAAACTTTTCTTTGAGCAAGTGGAATAGGTAGCTAGCCACTGATATCCACTTAGATCACTCGTCATGCCATTTTAAATGGTAGGTGGTATTCCATGTGTTTCCTCATGGTTGAGAAGTTATACCCTGTTAAAGATGAATACTCGAAGTATGGTTAACAAGCCCCTAAATGGTTGCAACAAGAAGTTACAAGCTGGCCCCAAAATTAATTAAAAGAGAAATTTTTTTGCAAACAAGAAGTTACCGGTCAACCCTAAATTCAAGTAAAGGAGGTACTTGGAATAGTATAAATATACTCAAGAGCCTCTCATTTGATCATCAATCAAGTGGAAGAAAGAAAGCAAGTATGTGATCTCTTGGAGAAATTGAAGTAGCGAAGGAGTGCAAAGGAAGGAAGTCTCAGGGCCGCAGATGTGAGAACAGTTCCTGGGAACCTTAATTGTTCAGATCCCCATGGGTCAGGCATAGGGTGTCCCATGAGGCCCTCACAGGTTGTTCAATACTTGTCACGTGAGGCCCCACTAGTTGCCTAGTCTAGTCCAAGAAGGCTGAAGAGAAGTTTGAAGATGGTGCTATCTTCTTGATGTTGGAGTCGAGGAAGGTTTGATGATATGAGATCTTGTGCATCAGGTTATTTACATGATAAAAGTTATGTTTCTCTATATGTTTTGATGTTCATGCTTGAGGTATATCTTGGAGATTTTGGTATATGCTTGAGTCATATTTTGGAGGTTATGGCATATGCTTTGAGGCATACCTTGGAGGGTTAGCCACATGTTTGATGCATATTTTGGCACATGCTTGAGGCATATCTTGAATTTTCCTGGCACATGGTTAATGCATATCTTGATGGTTATGGAACATGGTTTGAAGTGTAGCTTGGATATTTTGGTGTATGCTTTGAGGCATATATTTTAAGGTATGGCACATGTTTGAGGAATGTCTTGGAGGTTGTTTTGGAATATGAGGCATATATAAGAGGTATTTGCACATGGTTTGATGCACATCTTGGCACATGGTTTGAAGCATATCGTGGTTATATTGAGCATATTATTTGAGGGATATTATTGGTGATCTTAGCATGAGATTTATATGGTTGAACCAATTTGATGATGATGATGTATCAATATCAATGACAAAAACAATGAAAAATTGATGATGATGATGTATCAATATCAATGACAATTATAATGATAGGTTGAGTCTCTTATTTATATTTTTCTCATATTGGGTGGAGCATAAGAATATTGGTGTCTTCAGATAGTAGGTTGGTGCTTGCAGGGGAGTTGCAAATTCTTTTGAGTTGGTGCTCATAAAACTAGGGCGTTTGAGCCTCCTTCTAGTTGGAGATGGAGAATATAGGGAGTTGGATCTTCCTTCAACTTGAAACCTATAAAATAGGGGGTTGGAGCCTTTTTCCAATTGGTGCTAGAGAATCTATGGAGTTCGATCTTCCTTCAGGTTGGAGCCTATAAACTAGGGGGTTGGAGACTCCTTCCAGTTAGTGCTGGAGAATTTAGGGAGTTGGAGCATCCTTCAGGTTGTAGCCTATAAACTAAGGGGTTGGAGCCTACTTCCAGTTGGTGATGGAGAACTTAGGGAGTTTTAGCTTCCTTCAGGTTGGAACCTATGAATAGGGGGTTGGTGTCTCTATCCAGTTGGTGTTGGAGAAGTTTGGAAGTTGGTGCTTCCTGTGGATGTAATTGTTGGTGTGATTAATTGTCTAATTAATTCATCCAATACATTCAAATGTCAACCTGGGGTAATTATTTTATTACAAGGTTATTGTGCAATGTTTATGTGGACAAAGAATTCTCCTAACACTTTTTGATAAATGAAATCCACTCATCACACATTCTCTGCACAACTACTATGAACAAACCAAATCCTTATATCAAATTAAGCTGCAACCAATTAAGATGCTCAAAGGAAATTCATAAGAATTAATCGGCCTTCTTTAAAACCAAATGCTAATCACTTCACTACTAATGAAATTACAAAATACACTGTTGAAAAGAAATGTGCACATTTTTCAACTATCTTCTTATGTAAGGGAAACACACCCTTGTTGCGGTTAATCAAAGCACACTGTTAGAGTATTGAAATTGAAACTATTGCTACAATTGATTGAAAACTCACGCATACAGGATTGGAATAAAGCACTTGATGGAATTGAATTGAGAACATATTCATGTAGAATTGAAATGAACACTTTCTGCAATAAAACATGACACTTTTTGGAATGAATTAAAGCACACTTTTGTAAAACATAAATGAAATATTTCTTAAACAAAACAAAGACGCACTCGTACTGAATTGAAGTGAAACACACCAGTAACAAATCAATTGTGACAACTATAATTGAAATAATTCATTCACATCAACTCTTTGCACCAAGAATTGAACTAAGGAACAAAATAATAAGATGATCTAGTTATGCTAATCTAACTAATAATACATGAACAACAACCCTTCTAAAGAGGAGGGCTCTTCCTACTTAGTAGGGGTGAAAGACTACATAAACTACAACTTTAAGCACTTATAAATTGATAGCACAACTTGCCAGATATGTATTATTCAATCAAGAGGTGTAGATACAATTGTTGTTACACATGAAGTTTGTCGACTATCCTCTATTCTCCAAAAACCAACCTAACTTGGAGCAAATATGCTCTCTCATTTTAAACTTTTGCTTTCCTCTTCTAATCTAGAAATATTACAATTATGAACAAACTTGAAATTTTTTCGATTCTCAAGCTGTTTGATGTCATCTTAATTAAGAAGATACAAAGGATACAAAATATTCCTGTAATTGATTACAACTTATGTGAATAGTTTTTATATAAATAATCGACCGAACTTTCCTGTTATTTGGGCAAACATCCTGTGTTCAAAACATACAATAGTTGCGACTTTAAGGTAATCCACATCATCAGATACATCAATCCTTAACATATCGGTCCATAGGTCAATGGTTTAGTCATCATCATGCAATGATCCTTCAATGGTAACAACATTCCATAATAGTGGCGTTTGCGTATCAAGTCTCGGAGTAGCAACAACTCAGAGTAGAAACACCTTGGAGTAGAAACACCTTGGAGTAGCAGCACCTCGGAGTAGCAGGGCCTTGGAGTAGCAACACCTCAGAGTAGAAATTCCTTGGAGTAGCAACACCTTGATCATTCTGCAAGATTCTTTAGCAATTAATCAATAGTTACCCAACACAAACATCATCCTTCCCTAAATGCAGGCAAATATTAAAGAATCAACAAATCAAATGGCTTAACATACCAGTGGCAAAAAGGAAATTTTGAGACCATGGTAATTATGGGAAAGGTGCAAATAGAAAGGAAAAAGGTATGAGATAAGTAACAAAATAAAGGAAAAAAGGTGTCATTCCCATGACTCAACAATAATATTCAAGATGTATATTAAAAAATGTTCCGTGGTTTTCTCCCATTTGGGTTTCCACGTAAAGTTCTTGTGTACTGTGCATCTGCGGTTATATGTTTATGATATGTTAAGTGAAATCATAAGTGAATGGAATTGTTGATAACTTAATGTTTACATGTTATGGTTGGAAATGGTAAAACGTGCTCAATACCGATTCTCCCCCTCCTCTCAGTATTGGTGAATATTCCAACATGTTGGTCAAGATCAAAATACACTTGTGATGGCCAAGGGAAAACTAGAGGATGATAAAGTTATAAACTTACTATAAGAATTTCCTAAGTTGACATGTTTAGTTCATGTCATCATATTTATGTACATAAAATGCATATTATAAATTAAAAGTGCACATGGTGGTTGAATTTCTAGGAGCAAGAGAAGGATATGAACATGAGAGAGGGGAAAGTACGAGATGATGTCACATAAAAGGTAATTAGTTGACCTTTTCCACATGTCAAATGAAAACTCTCTCTCAAATCAAACCTTGGAAATTCATCCTTACCTTGGAAATATAATCGACACCTCATGTATGACATGATGGCTTTGATATGGAAGGGTTCCTTTTATTTTCTTCATTCTATTTCCTCTTGTTGAGCTTTGTCTCCTATCTCCATAAAATTGGTTTTGGTATTTAACGAAGGATCAGAATTACATCGTGGTTGGGAAATTGGTGGTTGTGATGTAGAGAGCTAAACTTGGGGAAGAATGGTAACCATAGATTAAACCTATGCTAGTTATAAACTATAGTCAAACCATTGAAATTTATATACTTGCCACGGGTTGCCTTAGAAAAATAATTTTAATGATTGCACTGCTATCCCAAGTCTCCTTGAAATACATCATTGACATGAATCCTTCTCTCAAGAATTATTAACTTTTAAAATGAAGGATTTGTCGAGGGAGTGCATGCACACAATGGGAACACCAAATCTCGAGTCAAGGAGTGGCTAAGTAGGTGTCCATGAGGACAATTAAGGTGCTTGGAGGAATATATGATGAGAGATTCATAGTAAGTGTTTAATTTCATTGAGTCCTATATTGTCGTAGTTGGGTTAGGTTTGAGAGAAAACATATGTAGGAAGTTTTCCCTTGATATTACATATCCTAACCTAGGGGTGTATCCATGGTTAATACTTAAGACTAGGATATGAAAATTAATCCTGCATTATCGATTTACATGTGCATTGTTTTATAAACATGAGTAATTTACTCTTTTTTTTGTTTCATGTGTATAATTATGTTAATTTCTATTTGAATTTTGTTCACGTGTGTATATAGAATCCATTATGGATTTTATCCTTGGAAAATAATGGAAATGTATAAAGTCAGTGAATGAGTTTCTAATTGGGAATGAATGTCTAATAATGGAATTACAATGATTTCAAGCAAGCATATTGTTCGTATTGTGAAAATAATTAGTTGAGTTAATATTATTCTATGTGTAGAATTGGACTTAGATTATATGCACCCTTTGTTTTCACAAGTAGATCATGCATTAGAAGTATGCAAGATACCAGATA
>JZKD02S1673304.1:335631-353846 GCA_000966675.3 Picea glauca
AGTCCCTGGCGCATTTCCATACGACCTTACCATAGGACCACTGCTATTTGTACCATGCCCTCCATTACCATAGCCTCCACCCTCGATGTTACCATATGTTTATTCCATGTAACCGACACTGTATATTTTTTGGTACGTTCCCACTCCAAACAAACCCCCGATTGCGTGGGCATATACCATATGAACTGGACCTCTAGAAGGATAGCATGGATATATGGGGTTAACACCAGTCGACTGGGTTAGCTCGCTGACTAGGGTGCATAACCAAGGGCTATACAACCGGGGGTTAACCATTATAGCGCATGGAGGTATTGGAGCTTGGCCACATGGGTCATAGCCACGGGACCAGGGGCCTTTTACGGAGGGGCTAGCACGCCAGCCTAGCCCAGGGCCATATGGAAATGCCTTATATTCCCAAGGGCCTAAAGAAAAAGGGTTTCTCCCTGCATTTTGTCCATTTTTGGGTATTTTGACCTTATAATAAAGATTTTATTTGATTTTTCAGCAGTTTTGAGAGATTTTGGCCAATATTGGGGGATCTGGAGCCCTTTTTGAGGCCAAATATTGGGGTGAAGTTAGGATTTTGTTGCCAAATTCAAGCCTATATAAACCAAAGGTTCTTGGAAGCCTAAGAAAAGAGGTTTAGAATAGGGAAATGCTGAAGAATTGTTAAGCTAAAGCCATTTTTATGCAGAGAAGCCATTGAGGAGAGAAACTTTGTGGGCCATTTCTGGGAGCTTCGTTCATCTGTTTTCAGTGCTGTTAGTTGTGATGGGTGTTATCAGACTAATCAGTAGGTGAAAACACTAAAAGATCTCCCTAGATCCACCTGGATTTAGAACAAAACAGGAGAGGAAATGACTCTTTCCCTAAGTTTTGACCATTGAATTAGTTAGTAGGAAGGAACAAGTTACATACCTTAGTATCGCTTCCTAGAGTCTCTGTTTCTCCCACTTCGCTCTAGTGCTCTCATGAGGTCAAGACCAAGACAACACAAACCAACCAAAGTAAATATAGCAAAATATATTCAACTGTCAACTTATGTGTATGATCAAGGAATTACACAATAAAGTGAGAATAGCTTTATGGGAAAGGGACATGCCACTGTATCATATTAATTGAAAGTAAAGATTACAACCTGATAGCCTTGATGTCGCAAGCTTCATTTCGATGTCTCTTGGCTCCAACACACACACTTGCTCAATCCTTGCATGAAGAAAATCAAATCCTCTTGATAGACTTGCTAGAGTCTCCAAGCTTCTGTTTAAGCTAAGTCCTTCACACAATTCTTTCACCAATTCTCCAATGAATCTTTCTTAACCTTTTCCATGAGAATTCCCTCAATATATAGGAGATAATGAGATAGTTACTTGGATAATAATGATCCCACAATATCGGGGAATCTAGTACAAGGATAACCATTCGAATGCCAACCCATTCTTTTAGAAGATTCCCTTCTAGAACCATCGAGAATTCATCTTTTTCCATGCTTTAGGACGAGTTCGCACCCTATCTATTCAACACAGTGTGAGAAGTTCACACCTTGGCTTAAGGCAGCCTATGAGAATGGGTCATTCTCGCACCTTGGTATACTAGCAGCCTGCGAACCCTCTTCAAAAGTATGTTTTCTGGGAAGAGATGAAGGTAACTTTTCTCAGGAGAAAGTTCTTATGAAGAGCCCAAGTACACCATCATTAATACACCATCGTGATGACCAAAATAATGGGTTACATAATGCCCCCCAAATTATGAGGCTGGAATCAGTGACAACCGAAAGAGTTTGTAAGCTGCATGTGTGTGTCGAAAACCAGGAGCACACCTAATCAGAAACCTGTGAACAACCAAGCATCTGCAAAATATCATATATACCAATTATGAGGTAGGAATTCCCATACTCAGATCACAGATGGATGAAAATTGTAGACATGGGTCATGGCCACCAATCATACACTGTGGATCCATGCCGTCAAAATATAGCATATCCACCAGGAATACACTATGGATCTATGCGTGAAATTTCAAATTGAGACGACATAGCCACGAGACATACATAGTGGATCTATGTGTCACAGATTATACATACTCCATAACAACCTGGACAAAGAGATGATATCCAGGGTCTTCCAATCTCATCGCCCAAAGTACGAATCTAACCATGTGATTACATGTGTTGAAGTCGAACATGGCATAAACCACTTGATTATCGGTCATTGATGAAACCGTTAACAAGTGCGAGGGAAATCACCATTGATGTCAATGACTCCCAAGGTACTCTAGTACAATCCATTGAGTGTGAATGAGTGGGTTGAAGTCAAACATCTGATGGAATATTTTGATCAGGAGTCAATGATGTAAACCCACTGTCGAAAGCGAGGAAACCTACCATTGAGGCATGCAAGCTCCAAGGTACCGAATAATTTCTAAGTCTTGTTTCCGGATAATGAGCTGAAGTCGACAGAACAAAATTCATCACTGGAGGGCCTTGATGTATCCCCCATCAATGACACGAAATGAGTAACATATTTTGAAGGTGAAACATAGTATGATCTAAATTGAACTGGACACAAGGAAGGCCGACACGGAGAGAATGGGCAACTGTAGATGGCCGACTCAATAGAGGTTTCGGATAGACTTCTCTTGAACATATGAACGACACGACCAATGATTTGGTAGCATTGACTCAAAGACGACACAGGGAATGACCTTGTAGCAAATCAAATGAGAGACAAATGGATTTCCTAAACCGGCTTCAAATATAATGAATAGGGGGTGTCATGTTGAAGAGCAACACTTACTACCAATCAATACGAAGATGATAACATATCCCTTTCCCAAATTTTCCCCCACCATTTCTGGCGAGTACCTCTTTATTTTTACGCAAGCTTGAGGAGGATAACATATGCTTGGTGATATAAGCTTATCCTTCAGATAAGTCCTTCGGAGTATGTTTAATGAACCCTAAGAAGGAGTGGTTCGGTCCCATTACAGGTCTGTCAATGTTTGTTTAACGAGTCTAGAGATAAAAAACTCGAAGGTTTTTCATGATTATAGAGTTTGGAAAAACACTTAAAAGAGAACTCTCTCAGTTCCTTTTTCGTAATATAGTCCGATGAGACCGAAAAAGAGATAAATTATCACTCACCAAACGCTTTCTTCAGATACTTTATCGAGCGTGAAAATAACAAGGTTGCTCGGCTATCTTTTCATGTTTAGAGAGTCTGAAAAGAGCTTAAAGAGGACTCCAGGGGGGTTCCTTTTTCGTATAACCTTGTTGAGCCCAAAAAAGTGATAAAAGTATGCTCAATCGCATTCTCATGTATTTTCGAGCGTGAGAATGGACAAAGACCATGCTCGAGGTTTTATATAAAAACCATAAAAAACAATCAAAACATGCGATGGAAAAAGAAAAATTATGTTCGCATCCCGTACATGACCATCAAAGTCGTTACACCTGCAAAATTTACACTCAAAAGGGTATTAGGGATTAGGTTTTCATAAATAAATAATTATAAAAAGCCAAATAACATGGCAAAAGTAAATATAAAGGAGTAAAACTATTTTTACCATATCATTTTTACTTTTCCACTATTTGAGCCCAAAAACCCCTCTTTTACCCTCGAAGTTCGGTGTCATATTGTGGGAGTTACGAGCGTCCATTCATCGAGTCATCGGTGACAGTGAGGTAGGCTCTTTGTACTCTACTCTTTCATGGTTTAATTTTGCATTTTCATTGGTTAAAAATTCATTTTTGAGTTGGTTTTATGAGCCCTACTTTCGCTCAACCATTCTTGCAGGTGGGCTACACGGGACCTGCGATAATGGGTCATTCTCGCAGGTGAGCCCATAGCATCCTGCAAGGTTCTCGCACTGTGCCCAAAGGGCACCTGCGAGAACCGCAAATCACAATTGTTTTTTAAAGTTTTGCTCAATGAAAAAGAACCAATTCATGAATAGAGTTACTAATTCTCTTCTTGTGCTTCTTATGCAGGTAATTTGCCATAAAAATGGTTCTTGAATGTCTTGAAAGGGAGCACGAAGAAGACAATTCCATTGCCAAAAAACATCCACCCACTATTGCTTCTTTGAGAAATTGTGGCCTCCTGAAGTACTTTCATATCCCGGGCATGAGGGCCCAAGTCAGGTTATTAGAGTACCTTGTGCGTATGTGGGATCCCGATCAGCAGGTATTTCATGTAAGGGTCCACACACTGTCCTTATATATTGAGAACATTTACTTCTTGACTGAACTGTCATGGCGTGGGCACTATGTGAGCCTGACTGGTAATAGAGGTGGTGGGCTGCGCATGAGTGAGTACTGCCGCTTACACTGTGTTCCCGAGGCAGAGAGGAAGAAAGGAAAAGTAGCTATTTGGGGGGTACAAGATTTGACCCTCTGTACTATCTTGTTCACCATAGCTCATATGGCTGGGAGTTCTGCTCCTCACATGGCACTATAGAGTTACTTCCAGTATGCCATAGAGTGTACTGAACCTCGGGTTTTTAACTGGGCAGATGTAGTGCTTCGTAGCATAAAAATGTAGTTGGCCAAATGCAGATGAGGCAACCTGAAGAAATCCGGGTATAGATATTTGTTAGTGTCCTTCTTTCTCGAGAGGGTTCCATTATTGAGGCTACAGGTGGAGTGGAATTTACCGGCTCCCAAGGATCCAAGAATGCTGAGATGGTGTCAGCTCATGGCCCGACACGTAGCTGGACCAATTATCAAGTATGATAATACCTTCTTCGACTAGCTGCAACCACAAATTTTGATGGTTGACGATTATGCTTATGCTGGGTTGGATTTCTGAGGAGATCCAAACTTAGTCCTGCCGGAGGATGCTCAGTGGGGGGAACTTGGTAAGAAGTACATGATTTTTTCCTTTTTAAATGTTTTTGTGAATTTTTATCATACGCAAATGTTTTTATATGTTCATCCAAAGACTAAATACAAAATTTGTTTTTGATGACACAGATGTTGGACCCTACTGACCTCCTGGTACTTCTCCCATTCAGCGGTGAGGAGAGGTAGCACCAGCACCACAATATACCGAGGATTATCAAGTAGTGGAACAAAACCTAGAGGGTGTGACAATAGATATTCCAGACATGCCTCTTGGAGAGGTTCCACGACATGATCAACGTCACACAATAGGAGTGTCAGAGTCCATGAGTTAACTGCTCTGTAGAGTTGCCCGAGCAGTTGTGTGTTACCGTGAACGTCATCCATGATGTCATTTTGTAGAAGCTATCGGCTTCAGATTTTGACATTTTGGTCTTCGGACAAAAATTTTTGCAAAAAACTCTTTTGATCATTATATATACAGATGACTTCTATCGGTTTATCATGTGTTGTGTGAACATTGATGTGATTGATTTATAAATGATTCAAATGTCTGTCCAATACATAGTTAGCCAATGCATCTGTTAATGTATTTAGACATATAGGAATATGTTGATATTCAATGTAATTAAAATAATGTTCCAAGAGGCGAATTCGCAAATACACCCGTAACAAAGTAGGACTTAGAATAGTGTAGACATTACTTAACTGTAGTACTACAAGCTGTGAATCGAGTCACACAACCAAATGACGGATTCCGAGTGAGATAGCATCAGCCAATAATTCAATAATGACTCTATACTCTGCAATGTTGTTGGTCGCACGGTCGAGACACACACCTCGTAAGGAAAAAATTTTGTTTGTAGGGGCGTAAATTGCCCATGCAGTGGAAGCAAGGTTCTGAGTACTACGGCTAGCACCATCAGCGAAGCCAATATAGGGTAGAGAAGACTCCGACATCTGGAAATCAAACACAATGTCACATAAGGGCAGAGACCAGATAACGACAAAAGCAAGCTATAGTAACACACAAGAAGTATGATACAATAAAAATACAAGTACTCATGCACAGATGATTTTATGCATAGTACTTCTTCAAGTACAACCCATTCCTGGGTTCACTCAAAGGGATACCATCGTAATCTACCAACTCATAAGCTCCTTTTTCCAACACTCATCGAATTATATAAGGACCTCGCCACATGGATTCGAATTTCCCAGCTCCTAACATATCACGATCTTGTTCATAGAGGAGGACAATATCTCCTTTGGAGAAAATGTGAGGCTTGACATGTTTGTCGTATTGGGCATTGACACGCTTTTTCTAAGCTTCTATGACTAGGGTGGCATCGCGTCGAGTTTTTTCTAATCGCATAAGATACAATAGACGTTCTTCCTCGTCAGAAGTGTTTGGTAGGACTTCAACAACTAGTTTTAAAGAGGGTATCTCGCATTCAATTAGGAGAATGGATTCCACACCATAGACTAACCGGAAAGGTGTAAACCCAGTAGCAGACTTGACGAATGTCCGGTATGCCCACAATGTCGAAAACAACATTGTGTGCCAACTTGTTTTGTGAATCCCTATCATTCATCGGAGCATAGTTATGAGAACTTTGTTAATTGCTTCGACTTGGCCGTTGGATTGTGGGTAATAGGGCATTGAGTTATCATGGTGAAGACCCAACTTTTCAGTAAGTTCGGACATCATAAAATTCCTAAAGTGGCTACCATGATCAGTGACGATAGCTTGGGGAACACCAAAATGAGCTATGACGTGATTAAAAATGAATAATGCTGTGGTCTTTCCAGTGTTGTCAAATGTTGGCATTGCCTCAGCCCATTTAGTAAAGTAATCGACAACTACAATGATGTAACCATGCCCCTCGGCCAAGTGAGGGTGACATGTCATGAAGTCAATGCCCCATTTCGCAAAGGGACCAACTGAGACCACAGGGTGAAGAGGAGCAGGATGTGACCGTATCTTGTTATTATAGGTCTGACAAGTATGGCATTTTTGAATGATGATTATGCAGTCGTTAAATAATGAAGGCCAAAAATACCCTCCTCGTAATATCTTCTGGGCAGTAGAATACCCAGACATATGACCACCACAGGCTCCAGAATGGCAGTCATTCAAAGCTTTCTCGACTTCGTCGAACGTTAGACAACGTCGAAAAACAGAGTCAATCCCTCGATGATAAAGAGTATCCCCGAGGATAATGTATTGACGAGCTTGGTATCGTATGCGACGTCACTCAGTACTGGACAAAGTTGGCCGGAAAGTCTGGGTTTGGAGATATATAATGATATCACCATACCAAAGATCATCAGTGCTAATAAGGAAAAGAGATTCATCAGGTAATGAATCAGCTGCTACATTTTCCGTTTCAGAATGGGGAAAGTCGCATATCAACTCAACAAACACTAAGGACTTCTTGGACTTGGCATGTTCGAATTCCAATTCAAACTCCTGGAGTATCACAATCCATTTGGAGTATTTGCCCCCTAGAAATTGACGTGTAAGAATGTGTTGCATAGCGTTGAAGTGAGAAATCACTGTAGTCTTGCGCGAGAGGATATAGTGCCAAAAACGTTGGATGGCTTGGACGACAACCAAGGCTAGTTTTTCGACATGTAAATACTTGATTTTAGTAGGCGTTAGACTTTGACTCAAGTAGTAGATAACATGTTCGTCATTAGCATCATCCTCTTGGACGAAAACCATACCAATGGTGTAATCCGAGGCAACAAGGTAGAGGAAATAATCGTGACTGTAATCGAGGGGAAAGAGAAGCGGATCACGCATTAGGGACAATTTCAAAGCTTCAAAAGCATTGTTGGTGATGGTATCCCAGACGAACTCTGAACCCTTTTTGAGGAGCCGCGTAAATCCATGAGTTATCTCGGCATAATTTGGGATAAAACGACGAAGAAAGTTTGCTTTCCCCTACAAACTTTGTAATTGGCGAAGAGTAGAAGGAGGAGGGATATTAAGGATCGCCTCAACCTTTAAAGGATCCACCCAGATCCCTTGATGCAAAACGATAAAACCTAGAAGACAACTGGATTCCATGCAAAAAACGCACTTATGAGGATTTGAACGTATACGGTAGAACTGACAGTGAACGAAAATGGCTCAGAGGTGGGTTGGGTGATCGACTTGATGCATTGAATGAGTGGGTAAATCGTCCAAATATGGTTGAACGATGTGCTTGATATCATAGAAAGCATAAGACATAGTGCGTTGAAAAGTTGCACCAGCGTTCTTAAGACCGAAAGGAAGTTTTCGATAGGAAAAAGTACCCCAAGGAAAAATAAAAGCAGTCTTATGTTGATCCTCGGGAACAATGTTGATTTGATTATGCCTGGAGAAACCATCCATGAGAGAGAATATTTCACTTTCGGCACAATCGTCGACAATCTGATCGACGAAGGGGGTAGGAAAGTTGTCTTTGGGACAAGCTTTGTTGATATCCCTATAATCAACGCATACACGAATGGTGCCTTGTTTCTTGTCAATCGAGACAAGATTGGAAACCCAGTCTGTGAGAGCCACCGGATAAATAAAGCCAACTTTCAAAAGTTTCTCGACTTCGAGCTTGATAGCAGTCGCTTTACGTGGGTGAACTGGATGAAGGCATTTCCGAACGGGTTTAGCATTGGGGTATGTATTTATCTCATGTATCACAATCTCAGGGTTGATACCTGGAATTTCTTCATAGCTCCATGCGAAGATGTCATGAAACTCTTTGAATAGGGATGTGTAGGTGACGATTTCGTCAGAAGAACACGAAGCTCCAATATGGACATTTTCGACGATTCTAGGTTTGACGGATACGTCGAGGGGAATCATGGGTGAGATATTGCTTAAGTTCCCTTCGGAAAACACATCGTGTGCAGACTCAGAAATGGTGGAGATGACGACAACGATCGACGGAGGCGAGATCCATTGGTAGTTCTCAATGGTATGTTGCTCCAGAAAGAGGATGGAACGATGATGCCCATCATCCCAAGGGGTTTCCTCCATGCCAGACATGATCATCTCGTCAGTGGGAAAAATGACACAAAAAGGATCGGGAGACAACTCACCAAAAGAGGGGGTAGAAGGTGTTGCCGATTGAATGGCCTGATAGGCGGATTCAACAGGACTTAATGACATTGCATTGCCGAAATGAAGATGATCTCCAGATTCAGGTACTATCCAGAGGTCGTGAGACACAGGAAGTTTGTGAGGTGAGGTGGAGATCATGTTTATGGAAGCAACAGACGAGCGTGGAACATCTGGCGGTGGGATGGGGAAAGTACACATTAATGAAGAGTCTTTGATAAGGCCTACAACGACGTTCTCATAACCTAGTGGGGTTTTAGCGATGAATGATACGTTGCCAGTATGGGTATCGGAATGAAAGAAGGCTAGTTGGTCAACGGTGACGACCTTTCCTTTATGAGGGAAACGTACTACACGGAAAAGGGTTGACACAACTGAGTGCATGGAATCGATCCAGCTGCGACCAAGCAAAAGATTGTAATCAAGGGGAGCGTCAAAGACTTCCACTTCGACTTGGATAATTTTTCCTTCTAACGTGATGGGAAATGAAGGAAGGACACTGTAGGGCTTAAAACCGGAACCGTTGAAGGCTTTAAGAGTGTTCTGGGATTCATTCAAAGAAGGAGAGCCAATGGCTTTCTAGCAAGCAAGAGACATAACAGATGTTGAGGCACCTTCATCGATAACGGTTCGACAAATGTTTTTGTCAGAGACAACCACTTGGATCTGGAACATGAGTTGAGGGGTAACCTTAGAATGTGATCTTCCAAGTCAAAGATTATTAAATTTGTATCCGTCGGATCGATTCCACCGATAGCTTTCAACAGTGCCTTTCGTTGTGCGGGACAAGTCTGAAGGACTTCGAGGGCTGACATCGTAGAAGGTGCTTGGGCCATATCTTCAACAATGCTGTAGTTCTGGGTAGCACGAGCATGAGAATTGAAATCCGATTTCTGAAAGACTCCCTTTGGGGGAGGTCGCAGAACTGTGTCGAGGCTCGGTCGTTCGAGATGAAGAGGACCGTTGGTAGGTGGAGTCACGGGAGAGGGTTGTACCAAGGAAGGGGGTAAATCATCAACCTTCTCCTTAGAGGGAGAATAATATTTGGCTCGAGTGGTGAGTGCAATGTCGCTCTGCTTAGAATCGCCAGTACACATCAAAACATAGGAGGTAGTAGAAGATGAGGGTTGGTAATGGATGACCAACTGAGCCTGTTGTTAAGACAATAAGGGTTGGGACAAGACGACTGGGGTAGGTGGTTTTGGATATCCTTGAAGGAACTTAGTGACATCGACGTGTCGTGGACAATCCTGATCATCACCACAAATAAGACAAGGGTAACGAGGTTTGCTCTTATCCAGATCGTCAACAGGGGTAGGTTTGGTTCGCTCTTCTTGAGAAGTATTTTTTTCCTCCTTATTCTTACCTCTCCCCTTTTTAGATTTGTTTTTACCGGTAGGGGTAGATTGAACTTCATTTACCTCAAAAGTCTTTCCAGTGGGAGGGGCAGGAGACGGAGCATTTTGAACATTAGAAAAAAAAGGTTTGGGGTTTGTGCTTGAAGCGGAATGTGGTTGGGCCTAGAAGGTGCCAATCACACCGTCGGCTGCATGCGAAGCAACTGGAGTAGTTGAAGTGTTGGAAGTAGAAGGACGAGGTAAGTCAGGTAGTAAGTCATAAAGGGTACCCGTTTGTGAGTAAATAAGGTCAAGATATTGAGCACGACTTATAGCCTACTCTTCTGTGACTACACCACCCATGGAAATGTCATGACCGATGTCTTTCACAAATGATTTTGTGAACCACTCTGCCAACAACTAATCAGGGAGCTCAATTTTAATGAGACGTCATCTCCTTCGCCACTCATGGATGTGATCGGATATATGAGTGGCTTTGTTCCATTTGAAGGAAGTCAAAATCTCAGTCCCCGTGTCATAATGTATCGGTAACTGGTAATGCGTAAGGAAAGCCATAGCTAGGGTGTTGAAGTCAGAGAAGAAACCTCTTGGAAATTCTATATACCACTTCGCAGCAGAACCTATGAAGGTTCGTTGAAAAAGACGTAAACAAATAGAGTCAGCCATCAATGAGTTGGATGAACACCATAGGTGAAAAGTCATAACATGATTGTTCAGGTCCTCTCCCGCTTTGCCGTCGAATTTAGGAATGTACGATGGTAGCTTGGATGGTATAGTAGGCCATTGGGGAGAGTGACGAATTGGATCATTTAAAATCCTTGACAAATATGGAAGATCCAAAGTGGCTATAAAGGGTAACTGTTGATTCACCTGTGGGTACTGGTGGCTTTGGGGAGGAAGCCCTATCAACAAACCAGTAGGACCATAAGCAGTCTGCATATAATGTGAATACCCAGGCAGATTCGGTGGTGGTTGGAGAGGATAGTAGCTCATAGGATTATACCTTGGAACAGGGGATTGAGTTTGAGCATTCACCCCCCAAATGGGATTGAACAAACCTGGAT
This sequence comes from Picea glauca, assembly GCA_000966675.3. Lineage (NCBI taxonomy): Eukaryota > Viridiplantae > Streptophyta > Pinopsida > Pinales > Pinaceae > Picea > Picea glauca. The sequence continues at coordinate 347,005 of JZKD02S1673304.1, forward strand.
ATGGTTGGCCCATACTAGGAGGTATTATAGACACAGCTGGAAACTGCTGCCCCCCAGTCGATTAAGGAGGATGTTGTATCAACTGTTTCCAATACTGGGCCAAGGAGGGAGGTATGTTTTGCCCATAAGGTGGGGTCGGTCCTCCCATCGAAGGTGGTGTTCCAATTGGGGGAAATTTTCCAATTGGGGGTTGTGTTCCAATTGGGATTTGCGTTCCAAAAGGAATTTGCCTGCTGAGAGGGGGTTGAGTCATACCACCTTGGTGAAATTGTCCACCAACCGGAAACTGGTAATTTGGAGTGAATGATAGAATAGTGCCACTAGGATTAATATTGCCAGTAGAAGACGAAGAAGGTCCTCCAAAAGGAAATTGAGGGAGTGTCAGAATAAAACCAGGGAGAGAGTGCCCAGAAGAAGAAGGACCACCAGGAGAGCTGGATGGAGTTTTTGTAGGAGTGGGAATGGAAGCATTCAACGCATGGTATCCGGGTGGTAGTGTCAGAGTGATGTTGGGCGTTCGCGGTGTGTGGATGGGAGCAATACTAACCGTAGTAAACCTGGTTGGAACACTTGTAGTAGCTGTGAGATGGGCTATTTTGGCAGGGATGGTAAAGTGATAAGCGGTAGTCAACGGTACTATCTCTGGACTAGAGATTTCAGAGATCACAGGTGGGGTGATTTCAGAAATCACAGGTGAGCTTGGACCAAAAAGGTCTCGTTGAAAAACACCTGTAGACCAAAAAATATCTTGGCCTTCTATGCCTGGAAAGGGTCCAACTGGTGATCCAGAAGACGTAACAACTAAGTTTCCGGAAGAATTCAGTCACATAAACGGTCGCTCAGAATCACAGTGAAGTCGAAATTCCTCTCGAGTATTTGTAATTCAAAAATGTTCTAGAGAGTTAGTTTGTTCCACTTGTGGTGTGGTAACGACTGTGACTTCACTTTGCCAAGGAGAGCCCTCAGATGTAATTGTAGGAAAGGGTTGAGAACCGTCCAGATGCTCTAGAGATAAACCCTGCATTCTACGTGAATGACGTGGAGGAGCTATTGTAACCGAGTGACAAAATTCACGAAGAAAATCCTATGATCAACTTTGATAAATAAACAACACGCGCTAGTAAACAAAATCTAGGAAGAAACACCAAGCAAATAATACCTTCTAATTCCGAAGCCACTAGTTGGTGATGAAATCCAACGTCACAACAACAAGATGAGAAGGGGCTGGGCTAGGGTGGAAAAGTTACGTTGACGACCTTCTTAACGGACGTACGCCCTGGTGCAAGCTCCCACACATAATCATGGGTATACCCTCCAAGGAGCCCGAGTGAGTTTGGTCAACATCGATTCTAGGCACCGTGAAGACTTTCCCCTTCACAGTCACCTCGTGTAAGAACCTAGAAAGATAGGCCACTAAGGTTACCACCAACAACAATAAAGCCTGGGGGGATAGTCGACAGTCTGATCCACACACAAAGGTAGGGTATCTAGCCTGCAATCAACTCAAAAGGCTTCCACTCATCATTGTGGTTATACCTCCGAGTGACCCCCATAATACGTGCAATCTCTACACCGATATCAACAAAGCAGGGTGAGTAACTCTGTCAATATCAATGCGACTTCGTGCTTGACCCTTGTGTGAGAAGGGCTTCCCAGGAAAAGATGTTGCGAATGGAATTTAACACTCCTTAACACAAGATGCTATTGTGTGTTTTGTGCTTTGAAGAGTGTATCTCTCTTTCATACTCCAAAGCGCTAGACTAGCTAAATGTTGGTGTAATAGAGCCCTAGAAAAGAGTTACTAGTTAAATTTTATGATTGCACAGTGTTATTAAGAGCTGTTGTTTACTCAAAGGAAACAAAGATGAAACTAATGTTGTATAAGACTCTGACCCAACAATGCATGGATGAGAATGAAATATGTCGATTTTCGTTCAATGAATCCTATGTATGGGAGGGAGAGAGAAGTTTTTTGGATCAAACTTTGAACTACACGACACAATTTCCTTTAAAATGCAAATGCAACAAATCACACATCAATAACAATTCTCTATTGTTTCTTTTTCAATAATTTCAACAATTGATTTTCAATGTTTTCGAAGACGAAAATGATTTTTGAAAGAAAAACTTTGTTCACTTTTCAAAAAGGACCCACACCATGATAGTGAAAGTACAAAAAATAAAAAACCAATGAACAAGAAATGATAAAAACCCAAACCACTCTTTCAATGAAAACAAAAATAACAAGAAAACCAATCTAGTCTTTTCAATTGCATAAGAAAAGTGATCTTTCAAACAATAAGCAAATGATAAAGACTGAGAAACTCAACTTTCAACCGATCGCCGATCCTTAACCAATCAAGCACACTCAGATTCCAAAATCAGAGAGTATAGCTTTGCCAAGAAAAGTCAAGAACAAGTGACAGGAAGAGCCTTTGAAATCCTAAGACTATTCGTGCACGAAAACGAAGACAAGATGAACATCAATCAATGGTCCAAGAGACTCTTTTTAAGCATCTAAACTGATCTGGGCAATTCAAGATGCAAAAACTCAAATCCAAAACTTTGAAAAAATGAGTTCGTAGGCTGGCAATATTACACAGTCCAAGAATTAGTGATTCTCGCAGGTGGGCTTTGAGCAGAGTGTGAGAACCTCACACTGAACCTAAAAGCAGGGTGCGAACCCTATAGATTCTCGCAGGCTACTGTGAAGTGCAGTGCGAGAATGTCTAAAACTAGTCAAATTTTTGGAAAAAGACACAAAATATGAAGAGGCCTCTGGACCCAGAGAGTCTATCAAGGTATCCTGAAGACTCAGAGATTGATATGAATGGAGAAAGGTAAGACAAGAACAAATGGCCAAGGAAAATACCAAAAACCACAAAGAAAATGGGATATTTCCCCAATTGAGTCACCAATTTTGTTATCAGACTAATCGATAGGTGTGGACACTAACATATCTCCCTAGATCCACCTAGATCTAGAACAAAACAGAACAGGACATGACTCTTTCCCTAAGTTTTGACCATTGAATTAGCTAGTAGGAAGGAACAAGTTACATACCGTAGTATCGCTTCCTAGGGTCTCTGTTGCTCTCGCTTCACTCCGGTGCTCTCGTGAGGTCAAGACCAAGATAACACAAACCAACTAAAGTAAAGATAGAAAAATATATTCAACTGTCAACTTATGTGTATGATCAAGGAATTACACAATAAAGTGAGAATAGCTTTATGGGGAAGGGACATGCCACTGTATCATATTAATTGAAAGTAAAGATTACAACCTGATAGCCTTGATGTCGCAAGCTTCCTTTCGATGGCTCTTGGATCCAACACACACACTTGCTCAATCCTTGCATGAAGAAGATCAAATCCTCTTGATAGACTTGCTAGAGTCTCCAAGCTTCTGTTTAAGCTAAGTCCTTCACACAATTCTTTCACCAATTCTCCAATGAATCTTTCTTAACCTTTTCCATGATAATTCCCTCAATATATAGGAGAGAATGAGATAGTTACTTGGATAAGAATGATCCCACAATATCAGGAAATCCAGTACAAGGATAACCATTCGAATGCCAACCCATTATTCTAGAAGATTCCCTTCTAGAACCATCGAGAATTCATCTTTTTCCATGCTTTAGGACGAGTTCGCACCCTAGCTATTCAACACAGTGTGAGAAGTTCACACCCTAGCTTAAGGCAGCCTACGAGAATGGGTCATTCTCTCACCCTAGTATACTAGTAGCCTGCGAACCCTCTTCAAAAGTATGTTTTCTGGAAAGAGATGAAGGTAACTTTTCTCAGGAGAAAGTTCTTATGAAGATCCTGAGTACACCATCATGATGACCAAAATCATGGGTAACAATGGGTTCCTAAGATCTAGAAGAACACATCCAGATTATTTTTTAATCCATTTGTCACTTTTATGATGTACTTTTGAAGATTTTAAGAGAAATAAGAAAACCTCACCCAATGAGATAAAGGCCCAGATAGGTGATATTGCCGAACTCCGTTATCAACTTTGTTGTTTATGGTTTGCTGTTTCTTTATGATTATTTCCAGATATGTATATGTTATTATGGATGCCATGTTTCATCATTAATTCTTCCTCTTTCATCATTTTCCTAAATGGTTAATGAACTCATGTTTTAAAACTCAACCATAGTCTTTAAAAGATCTATTCAGATCAAGTGGTATTAGAGCTAGTTGATGGTTGGTTTTTGAGTTTGCATGATTACCAGTGAAAGGATGAATCATGGTGAAGGTGAGATTGTTGAAGAGAATCCCAATATTGGATCGAGGAAGGCAACTTCTCAAAGTGAGAAGATGACATTAGAAGAGGGACTTTCTCATGAGGAGAAAGAGTTTCGAAAGACTTTCTTTTCCATGTCGGAGATGAGGAAGGTTCTATATGATGATTACTTGGAACAGAAGAGACTGATTCTAGGTGAATCTTCAAAGTTCAAAAGTGAAGAAGGAGAGGATCCTCCTCAAATCTCTTCCTTCACCTCCTTCTTCTCCATCAACTTCTTCTTCTTCAAGTTCAAGTTCCAAGTCCACTGCAAGAAAACATTCCCATAAACATAAAAATTAAATGCCTTTACTTAATCTTGATGTGGAATTTGAATTACCCATGTATGATGGTGAAGTCAATGCAGAGAGGCTTGATAATTGGGTCAGATAGATGGAGGTTTATTGCAGTGTGCAACAAATCAAGGATGAGGCAACTCAAATCAATTTGACATCGCTTCAACTTGTAGGCGCAACACTCATCTGGTGGCAAATAAAGTTGCAAAATGTCACACAACAAGTGGGTAATGTATTTCCATCATGGAAATTTTTTGTTTCTGCACTTAGAAAACAATTTTATCCTTTGGGTTATAAAGATAATTCTTTAATTGAATGGAAAGGTCTTGAACTAAGAAAGGGACAAACAGTGCAATAATACACATATGGATTTTGTAAAATGGCATTAATGTTAGATATTCCTTTACATACCCAAGAAACTCTTATGAAGTATATAGGAGGTTTACCTGCACATATTCGTAAAACCGTGTTTATGTTTGGACCTACTAATCTTGATGAGGTTTTTGTTCAAGCAACATACATTGAGGCAGGGAAAACATGAGTTGGTATATCAGGGGAATTGTCTTCGAGAAAAGAGGACAAAAGGAAGTGGAATGGCAAGAAGGAAAATTCAGTGGAAAGAAAGGAAGAGAAGTCCTCTTGAAAGCATTGCAAGAAAGAATGGCATGATGATGAACATTGCTGACAATTGAATCCCGATAAGAGACCCAAATGGTTCAAAGAGAGGAAAGGGAGGCAAATAGTTGCAGCAGCAACACGACCAACAGACTTGGGATCGGATTTGGGTGATGAATCTAAAATCTCAGCGGTTGGTTTGACAGGTAAAATTGGTGATGGATTTGATTCTAGAAGTAAATTGTTTCATATTAGGGTTGTAATGAGGCATACTAAGGTCGACACATTGATAGATAATGGATCTCAATCTAAATTGATTTCAGAGGAAGTGGTTAAACAATTTGGATTAAACACTCAAATGCATCATAAGCCTTACTCACTTAAATGGATAAACAACAATCATAAATTGCACATAACAAAGAAATGCACATTAAAGTTTGAAAATTCATCTAAGTTTGTGGATGAGGTAACTTGTGATGTGGTGCCACTAAATGAATGTTGAATGGTCTTAGGCAGTCCTTATTTGTATGATCGCAAAGAAATCTTCTACAGGGAACAAAATCAATATCACTTAATCAAAGCAAGCAAATAATATGTTGTACATGCTCATCACTTAAAAGAAAATCAATCTCTTCAAACAATGGAACAATTAAGAAAGGCATCTCATGCAAGCAACACACCTATAATTGTGCCAAATCAAGTAATTGATCTTAAACAAGAACATGAGATGATTGTAAAATGGAAGATCAATCACACTTTGCTTCAAGATAAGCTAATGCCGTGCAAGTATTACAAATATATTAACTCATTTGCAGTCATATTTATGATGTTATCATTAATAATTTTGTCAACATGGATGGTAGTGGCTTCAGTAAGATGTGATAGAGTACAAATGACTGACAATATGCTGTCAGTTATCATGGTTGTTTTACAATTGATCTTGATGAGACGGGTGCACACGACAAAGTTTAAAGATAGAGAACAAGTGGGGTGGCCTATCTCGCACTTGATGACTGGTTAGTATCCTTTTAGAGGAACAAAAGGTCTTAGTGGGGAGGCATGATCCAGAATGGATCCAAGAACCAAAATGGGTCCAAGAAGGCCTAAAACTCAAAGTGCTTAGAATGGATTAAAAACAGACGTGTGTGTAGGTCTCATTTTTACGAACCCAACACGACTTGAATGGGCTCAAACAAACACCATATGCGAAAGATATCACGATCTGTTCATTTAGCCAAACTGGCAAAATTTGATGACTGCACAATCCATACAGTCCATACAGTCCATATAGTGCTTGGCATTTGAATGTATAGGACATATGACCGTACAATGACATGGTAAGTACAATGGCATGTTGACTGGGTAGATGTGGTTGACATGTGGATGAATCCTAGGTTGACACATGGCATACTGGTTGGTGAATGGCATGGTGCCATGTGGACCAGTCTTGGCCTGCCACATGGCACCCCTTCATTGGTTCATTGGTTGAATGTAATTTTTTTTATGGAACACACCAGAGTTGAACCCATGACCTCCGGTCTGCGCGGAGAGACTTGGCAGGGCCAAGCTACCAGCCCGCCCACTTTGTTTCTTGTTTACTATAGTTTAAATAAAATATTTAAACTGATGTGTTGGTTTAGA
>JZKD02S1673304.1:363338-379360 GCA_000966675.3 Picea glauca
CTTCCATAACTGGTAGTTTTGGCCGTTAAATTTCTTGACCCTAAACTTTCCATCTTCTGACATTGCTCCCACTCGAACCAGGAGCCCTCTTTTCCTGCGAGTTACCTTACGCTCTGATACCAGTTGTTAGAAAAAGAGGACCGCGGAGCAATAAAATAAAACAAATGCGGAAATAAAACACAAAAGATACACAATACAAGAGAGACACAGATTTATGTGGTTCACCCAGTGTGGGCTACGTCCACCAAAGAAATTTCCAAGTCCTTTCTTTATTATTATCCAGCAAAATGAAGGGATACAACCTACAACAAAACCCGCTGTAACTTCCTCTTCTTTCTCTCACAGTCTCCTCTCTCAGAATACAATACTTGCCCCAACCTGCATAGACGCAATACATTTCCCTCATAAAAGAGAGTTTCCTTCTAGGGAAAAAAAACCCTAACATAATCTCTATCGTTAGATCTGCGACCTTATAATGAATGGTCCAAATTTACAATGAAATTACAATATACTTTTACAAGGGAATTTTTGCTTCGAGGGCTTCGCCCCTAAACCCCCATCGGGGGATGCTGCCCCCAAATCCCCGCTGGGGGCCCGCTTGCCCCTAGACCCCCCAGCCGGGGGGATAGCCCCCCCAGACCCCGCAGAGGGGGTACCGCCCCTCTGCACTCCCCCGCGTGGAAGAGTGTACATACTTCTAGGGTGTAAATACTTCATGGGGTATAAACGTGGCTGAAACTAAAATACCTCTAAATCATGAAGATAATCAGGCTCCACAACCAACAGTAGGGTTATATTAGTCATTGGCATGAAAACCATAATGTTATGTACCTACCATCACTATTTATCTCTCTTATCATTATCTATCTTATTTCCTATCTTACTCTCTTTTTACCATGACATATGTTAGAGCTACATTGTATATCTGACATTCTTTATGCTCTTCCTCTTTCCTTCCTTTCACTCCTTAAACAAGACATCATATGTATGAAGGGGACATATTCATTTTTGAACTTGTTGGAGTTCACCCCCTTGAAATGGTTAGTTATATAACTTGTTATTTTTTTTCTCATTGTTTGATTTTAGGTAGTTCATTAGTCTTTGTTACTTCTTAATCATGGATATTAATGATATGATTGTAGTTCTATCTTTAAATGTGAGTAAAGTGTCCTTCCAAATAACATCAAAAAAATCTCACTCAGTTATCTACCTTGCAAGCTTTTTATGAGTAAGGTTTCCTTCCAAATAACATCAAAATAAAATCCTCAACTATCTACCTTGTAATTTTTTTGGTCTCCCACCCACCCAACTATTTTATTGGCATCAAATTTTGTTTGGCTCTCCCATATTTTTAAATAAATGTAAAAACAAGTCGACCCTATTTGTTACCCTAAAACAAGAAACCCTAAAACACACCAACCCTAATATTTTTCATTCTTAGTCCTTCCTATATCTGAGTAGTCACACCAATACCCCTTTCTCACTCACCATAGGCAACATAGAGTCAAGGTGTCGTTACAATTTGCCTTGTTCGACAACCTTCAACAAGCTCAAATATGTATTTTTTCTACAAATAATGCTTGACTTCCAAGCATTCTTTCTGAAGATGGAGACTTTTTTGCACCCATCATATCAATACCTTGAAGTTTAAGTTCTATCCTTTCAAACAACTCCTTAAACATATTGACAAGATCTTCAATTTCCTATTATATCCAAATATTATGTGCCCATATAATTTTTAGATATACTCCAAGATTGAATTCCTTCTTCACTTTGAATGATTCCCCCAGGATGCGATATGAGTTCTTACTTGAGATTGACATTGAGAAATTTGAAAACATGGCTATGAAGACTTGGTTGACCCAACTATAATAATATTTTATTTTCACCAAGTTCTCTCCAACAAGATTGTGTAACTGTTCTACATGTGGAAGGATTTTCTCAAGGAACTCGACCCGATATGACAATTTGTGGGAAAATGAGTACTCCAGTCAACACACCAAAATATGGCAAACAAGAACTATTAAGGACTACATGCTCCAACACTGTAAGATTACCACTCACATAAATGATCTCAATGTTGAGAAGATTTTTTTAGCTTTACATTCGAGTGCTCCATGATGACATACAACATGAGATAAAACATATCATATGATGGACATTTTTACAACAATAATGTTGGTATCATAGACCGAGGCCAACAATTATGCATCCTCCATCCAACACACATAGTTATTAATAAAACTAATTCCCATATTGTTTCTTATATTCCTTTTACAATCAAATTTACTCATAAAGAAGTACAAGAATGATGTGCTAAGGGTCTTTTCTTTGGGGCATAAAAATACATGGTTTAGAGGGAATGCAAGTACAAAATAGTCTGGCCTCTTTATTCTTCAATAAAACTAAGAATAGCAGGAAGGATAACTAGCTAATATAGAGCCTTATTTGGACCCAGTTGAGGAAGCAAAGGCGGTTGAACTAAAGGTCCCTAGAGTCTCTCTGCATGCTCTAGCTGGTGTAGCTACACTAAACACATTAAGAGTGTATCCCACATTAGGAAGCAAGGATTTATGACTCACATTTATTATAACAACACCCCTAACTCCATTGACCATAAGTTAGTTGCATAGTCAAACCATTTTCCATAAGTCAAAAAATGTATGTCATGATTTCCAAATGGAGGTACGATTTCTTTGGTGCACAGTGTCAATCTAAGAATGACATATGATTATCAAATTTCCACTCCAATGTATGTTATTGGTTTAGAAACCAATTATGTTGTTTTAGGAGTGCAATGGCTTCACACTTTTGGCACTATATCTATGAAGTTTGATGATTTGCTCCTACAATTCAAAAAATATGACTAGACATATACACTTTGTGGGATGAATAATCCCACTACCTAGTCATTTATTCTTACACAATGAAAAAACTACTTAAAAATGGGTCCATTTGGGTTATTTACCCATCTATATAACATTTCTAGAGAAGGTAATTATGATATTCCACAATTGGAGTTGCAAGAAGTTATGGATACGCATGATCATGTATTTCAAAAGGTCCATGGGGCCTACCCCCTTCAAGTGACCAAAACCACATAAAATCCTTTATTCTAGGGGAGATCCTCCCAATATTAGTCCCTACCACTATCCTTACAAATTGAAGGGTGATATTGAACTCGCTTTTCATGAATTATTGTATAGTAGAGTCAATAGACCTAGTCACCATTTCTTCTCTACACTTGTTATCTTGGTAAGAAAAAAATGGATCATGGTGCTTTTGTATAAATTATAAAGATTTAATAAAATTATATTCAAAGACAAGTTTCCAATTGCTGTAATTAGGAGTTCATTATAATTCCATTTGAATTGATTAATGCTTCATTTACTTGCAAAGCCTCAAGAATGTGATCTTCAAGCCTTATGTTTAGAGTCATTTTCTTGTTTTTTCATGACATTCTAATTTACACTAAGACTTGGCATGACCACATTTCACATTTAGAGAGCATTCTCCAAATTTTAGAAGATAATAAATTATGCGCCAATAAATGTAAGTGTGCTTTTGGTAAAAAACAAGTTGAATAATTGGGCCATGAAATATCTAAAGAAGGGGCCAAACATGATCCACAAAATATTCAATCCATTACAACATGACCAATTCATCAAAATATTATAGGGCTAAGAACATAGTTTGGTCATATCATTATATATTACATATGGTTTGTTTGCAACTATGCCAAAATTGCTACTCCACTCACCACCCTTCTAAAAAATAATTCATTTCATTGCTTTGAGGAGGCCACCAATATTTTTATATCTTTGAAGGAGGCTATGATACATACACCCATTCTTGAAACTCTAGATTTTACCAACATGTTTACATTGAATGTGATTCTTTAGGAAGGAGACTTGGTTCAATCCTTTTACAAGACAATCACTAACTCATTGCCTTTGAAAGTAAAAATCTCAAAGGTAAAGATATTGCTAAGTCTACCTACAAGAGGAAAATGTTGGGAAACTTGCGCATGGTTAGGAAATGGTGTCAATATCTATTGAGTACACATTTCAAGGTTAGGATTGATCATTCTAGTGCTAAAACATTTTCTCTAACAATGAGTATTTTCCAAAGTAATGAAAGTGGACAATTAAAATGCATGGTTATGTTTTTGAGGTCATCAATGAAAATGGAAAGGATTATAATATGGTAGATGCACTCTTTATAAATATGAGGTCAATAATAAGTGGTCTAAATCATCCATATAACAATTGATACACCAAATTCAAGATGGTTCCAACCCCCAAAATATTTCACTCGGGAAGCAAACATTTTGAGGTATAAAAACCATATCATTTGGTGTTGAGATTGTAATACACAATAATAATTTTTATCCAAATTACATGCATTTCATACAAATGGTCATTTTGGATTTTTGAAAACATATTATGGAGTTGAACACTCCTTCTTTTGGAATGGTCTGGAGAGTGATGTTTATAAGTTTGCATTTAAGTGTGAAATATGCTAGTGCAATAAGGGGGAAATTGTCAAATCTCTTAGTTTGCTTAAGTCCCTACCCATTGAAAATCAACATTGGGAAGAAATTTCGATGGATTTTGTAACCCAAAGCCAAAGGATTGCATATTGGTGTTCTTGATATATTTACCAAACATGCCTTTTTTTTAGTAGTTTAGTTCATTTCCAAATATCAGAATTGTAGATGTTTTATTTTGGGATGTTTACAAAATTCATATATGTCCCAATGTGATTATATCTAACAAGGATCCTAAATTCACTAGTCACTTGTGGAAAGAGTTATTTAATCTCTAGGGTAATAAATCATCTATGAGTTATGCATATTGAAAAACAAATGGCCAGACATAGGTTGAGAACAAGTGCCTAAAAGTAATCACATTGGGTTAAATAACTACCCGTGGTGGTATAATGCTTCATACCGTACAAATTCCAATATGTTCCCTTTTGAGGTGATTTATGGCTATCCACTGAGCCTTGAAATCTATATTCTTGTTGGGTTAAACTTTGAAGTGGTCACATATCATAAACAAATGATTCAAGATACATTAACACTTCTTAAGGACAATATTATGCTAGCACATAACCAAATGAAAACAACAAGGAGATAAGAAATTTTCTATCGAGGGGGCCAAATTCCCAATCCTCAACTGTAGGGATTAAACCCAAGGACAAGGCCCAAATAGACTCCTCCATGTTTGGTGTGGAATATTTGTCTAGATTAATGGTTTGGAAATTGTTCGATGGGCTTTAATAGTTCTTCTTATCTCTTTTTCACATTTTCCAATTTTATAGAATATCTACAAATGTAAATTAATCTAATGGGTTTAAAAGGACCCTGACCTTCAAGATAACCTGTAAGAACAATTAATGAATATGAAACATAGTTTTTTATCCATGCGAAAGTAATTCCTTTAATAACTAATTACAACATAACATAAAGCTAAAAAAGATGAAAATAAAATATGAAGAATTAATTCAAAATATATTTCATTAACATGATAACTAACAAAGAATTTACTGAGAATAAACATCAATCTATTCAATTACAAAAGATAACTTAGAAGCAATCAAAATTCTTACTAGATGACAGAGACATCTAAACAATAGTAGAAGAATCAATGTCAAGGAATAAAAGGCACATGAAAACCCAAGTAAAACAAAACTCCTTGACTCTTAAAAGAGTTTATGAATTAGCTTCAAAATATTTCTCTGCTACAATTCTCCAAAATTCTCCTCAGAGCCAAAAATCCCTTTCTCCAAGGCCGATTCTCTTATTTATAACTTAAAATTATAACTTAAAAATATAATAAATCCAAAAAATAGAAAAAGAAAAAAATCTTGCATGTCATCAAACTGCCAGTGGATTGGGATATTGGGCGGCTACATGATCAACATCATACTAGACCCATTGCTTGAACAACTCCTCACACAATTGGAGGTATGGATAAACATACCGATTCATGGGGAAACTTAAATTTTCTCTTTTTGTTTTGAAACATTAGGTGTATCTTTCCATTTATGGGAAAATCAATTCCAACCTTACAACCATCTTGATTTCTCTGACCAGATGTATTTGCATGTGGCTATGACTTACTAAAGTGATGGTTCTAACATATTCTTCTTGTTTATATTCAATTTTCTTGAATTTTGCGAGTATTTCATCCATTGGCCAAAATTCTTCCTGTTGGATGAAACTAGGAAAACTATTTTCTGCCATGACTTTATTATATACTCCCAAAATTTCGAGCAAGTTTCCCATTAATCATTAAATTGGATTTGGGATGATACAACCAATTTCTACCAATACTATACTTCTCCTTTTATTCTATCCATCCTCCATCAAATTCCTAATATCATGTCCTCTTCACCACAACCTTTTTGAATTTCTTCTATATATTTAATTTGATCCTATGTTTTACCTTGCTTTGCATTCCATCTTAGAAATTATTTGCGTACAATGAATAACTGCAAGGTTTCTTCTTGGATCTTTGTAATCTTGTCTAAAAAAATTGTTTTTACTTTCTCATGCTCCTTATCTATGTCTAAAATTTCTTCTACAAAGCGGGTAAGACAATCTCAGGATTCTTCGTAATACTTCACCTTATTTCTAAGGACCTCAATCATTTTTTCATGCCCTCAAATTCATGTTCTAGATTTTTCAATAGTATCTTGAGATATAGCTACTCCAACGGATAACAATTCACTCACCTTTTCCCTTTTTGTATCCAACATGAGTTCATCAATAGTACTTATCACAAAACTATTGACATGTATTTTTTTCTTCCTCTATGTTCTCTTCATAATGGCCCATGGATGTTGATCATAGGTAATGGATTCCAGGTCAACAAATTCATCTGCAGGCTCAGAGATAGGTTGATCACCCCAGGACAAAATATTTTCCAAACTTCCGGGAGTGTGAAAGTGCTCTATCTTTGGTTCCTTGCCTTTATTAGTTACTTTATTTTCTTTAGGATTTTTACCTTTATACACCATTTATCTCTCTCTTGATTCTTTTTCTTTGTGTTCTCTATCTTTTCCTTGGTCTGCTTCTTGTGTCTCCTTATCATCTTTTCCTTGATCAACTTCCTGTTTCTTTGATGGTTCCTCATCTTGATCAACTTCTTGTGTCTTTGATGGTTCTTCATATTGACCTACTTCTTGATATTTCACCTTATCAATACTTTCCTCTTCTACTTGGGTGCCTTCTTTGGGTACATATTCTTCCTCTTCTTTATTTAGATGAATAATATTTGTAGGAGTTCCTATAGGTTGGGATACTTGTTGCTGGTCTAATTCTTGTTTGTCAGCCATTTCTTTATGGACAAGCTCTTCTTGGATCTTTTTATCCTCTTTTTCTTATTGTTGCCCTCTTTCCTCAATAACTCAATTTTGTTCTTCTTCCCTGTGTATTTTTTCTTCCTTTTTTTTCTCACACTTCTCTTACAACTCTCTCTTTCTTTGCTCAACTTCAACAACTCTTGTTTTTTTTTCTGTTTCTTCCTAAGTAACATCTTCTCCTCATTTCTTCTGCAATGATTCCTCTGTTTTTCACTAAATTTCATGTTCTTGATGCAATCTGGTATGTTCCTCTTGAATGGCATGTTGTTTTTCTTCTTCCCTTAACCTAATTTCCTCATGTATTCTTGCTTCTTCAGTTGCCTTGTTAGTAGCCACACCACAATTTATCTCAAATGTTTTTTATTCTAAAGACAATATTTTGAAAATAGTTATGTGAGGGATACTTCTTCTTTCTAACGAATTCTTCCTCCTCCCACCTCTCATGACTATATGGCCAACTATAGGACAATTGTTCAACATAAACTAGTCCATTGGGATTGTGCCTTCTAAATCTTCTAGTTTGGAACCTATATTCCAAATCCCTGAGCCCTTTCTGCCTTGCTTGCCTTGTATCCTTGACGAAATAGTGACCTATTTTGAAACCATAAGGGATAAAGGTCCTTTTCTTGTCTTCCTTTTCCATATATGTATTGAACCCCTGAAGGATGGTTTTATAACATATTTCTCCCATAACTAATCTATTTGGGACATACTTGGGCAATAAGTGAGGTGCAAAAAATTCCCCATAAATCCTAATGAATGTAAGGTCCTAGATTCTAAATACTAGTTTCCAATATATGAAATAAGTTCCTTATCTTGATCAGTTACTATTGGGATTTCTCTACAGAAAATAATGAAATATAACCTAGCCAAGAAAGAATCACATATGAGGTAATAATATTTTTTTTTACTTATTCTACCAAAGCATTTGAAAATACACATGGACTGGAGCTTTTGAAACATTCCAATTCAGATTCAACCCCGAGAATACGTTCCTAGCACATATAACATCTAATATATATGAAGCCATATAGAAGGAAGACACAACATCTAGCTCCTCAGTTTCCTATTGGGCCTTTCCAATTTTAGAACTCATATGTCTAGACAAGATGGCTTCCCAACTGAAAGATTTTCCTGTGGTAGCCACCATGTAGGCTATTAGGAACCATGCATCAATAAAATGAGAACAATCATTTTCTCCATATAGTCGACACAATAGAACCATGAGGTACCTGTTTGGTTCTCTTAATCCTATAATCTTGTACCATCCATAAGTCCTATGTAATAACTTCTTATCTTCCTCCCATCAACCAATTATTATCTTACCTAAGTCTTGATGGTCATATAATATTTTCACAAAGGCATTGCTGAGGGGTACTTCTTCTATTGGAAACTTTTAATATTTGTCCACTTTTCGGGGTAGGAAAACCCCCATACAATTACCCTTATCATCATTGGTCACACAATTCTTAGAATCAATGTGCTTAATGATCCATTCAATTGCCTCTGCACATAGAAAAATGGGTTCTCTAGCTACAACAATGTGTAGGCAAGATCTCCTGATATTCATAAAGACTTTGTCATCTAATTCCCTTACATTAGGATGGCTATGGGGTGTGACTTCTAGTTATTCTTCTTTATAAAAATTCTAGTACACTTCATTCCAGTTGGGCAACAAAACCTATGTTCTAGTGCTTGGATTGACGTCTTTATATATTGGCTGTAATGGAGTTTTTGTTTTCGTGGGTAATTAGATTACTGGTAGAACATCTTCCATCGGATCCTCAATCATGACTGGGGCTTTGAGTGAACTTTCCCCTATTTCCTTCTTATTACCCTTCAATGTTTTTGTTGTTTTCTAAACAATGGATCTTCTTGGAAACATATTTTCTGCAAGTCACCACATGGAACAACAATGAATCTTTCCCTCTTTTAGCAACAACAATATCTCAATATAATTAATGAAACAATATACAATTATTTTGAAAATAAAAACTGACGATTCCTTGTAACAATTTGCACATAAATAAATTCATTTAACAAAACAACAAACTGACTACACTTTCACATTTTCAAACAAAAAACATTTTCTCCCTACAATTCCTAAAATGAAAGACATCTACTCATTTGGAATACTTTCCTTCTCAGATTTCCTGTGACAAAACGACTAATAATTACCCTTGAGAAATATAACTTTTAGTCTTGTGCAACGGTCTTGATCTCACCCAACTGTTCTCTTTCAATGGAAGCCATAAAGAATATTTTTGAGAGCTCTTCTCCAAAATAAAAGAAAGAATAAGTAATTTGATCGATGTTGTTTGGATTTAATGGCTAAGGGATCAAATCTAATATGTATGATGACATCATCTTGATGAATCAAGTGATATTTTCTTGGCTACCTAAGGTAGAGGCAGGGGTGGTTGTAGGACTCAGGTGTCTGCAACCTTAGCTGGGACACAGATCTATGATTATAACACTTAATAGAGAACTTAGCACCATTAGTTCATCATTATCTAACCAATATCTACTCTGTAGAGGAAACAGAGCATCGCAACATTCACCCTGATCTAATGTATATAAGCACTTAGAAAAGGAATTGGATCAGATCTAGCAGATTCAAGCACTAAGCAAGTTCACAGATGTCAGATCTAGCATACAGATTCATCATAAGCACAAAACATAGGCATATCTATCTATATATATCAAAAGCACTTATAAAATAACACATAAACACATTAGAACATCACACAGAGAAGAATAACACAGTATTTACGTGGTTCACCCCCACCCTGGGGCTACGTCCACCAACTCTTCTTATTTATTAGCTTTAATTAGTCAACTACATGCATAGAGCCAAAAAAACTTACTCTGCATAAGACAAGAGATTTGCGCAGCTCGCTAGATCCTCCTTCCTTGCGTTACAACAAAAAGCCCTCCACAGTCTCTTACAATGACTTGCACTTGGATCTGCAAGTCTCACATAGTATGCACAAAACCTTATTCTTCTTGATCACACAGATCTCACTCTTAGCACTTAGCCAACTTGCACAACACTTGCGCACTATTCCACTACTTTTTACATTGCCTAGCCTTCTATTTATACATACAAAATAGGCCTAAACACGGGTAAACCCATAGGCCGACATCCCATTCTCGTTACATATTCCCAAATCCCAAAAAGGGGCCGAGATCCTGTGATCTCTACTTCGTCTTGCACTTCGTCTTTGATAGGCTATTGAAGTCCCAAAATAGGTCAACTTGACCAAGGTGTTATCACTAAAATTTCATTCGCAAATGGTTACAAGAATCCATCATCATCAAACAGTTATGAGGTCACCCATGGACCAAAATTACCACAAAAGCATTTCCAAAAAGGGTCAAAAACTATACAACCAGTGAAAAAATTAAAGTGTTCTATGACTACACAGGGCACATGCGCACATGCACAAAATAGAAATGTAGGAAAAGAGCACATGCGCCCAATGCACGACTGTGGTCGCTAAAAGCCTCGCACATCTAAGAACGACACATTTATGAGAGTGGTCAACCTCCCACCCACTTCTGGTTCAACTTCCAAGTTGATTTGAAACTCAAATCTGGACTGGATCTGACTAGGTGGTTGGTCAAAGACCTAAAAATTCCCTAATTAGCCTCTTTTCACACTACAAGCTGGTTGCGCAATACCTCAAAGAGGTGCTATAAAACAAGGCCATGGGAGCACTTCATTCTTAAGGAATTCAATAACAAAGTTATGCTGCTACTGTTCTCTTGAGGAATCCTCTATTCTCATCAAGAGTATACTAGCACCATTACATTGGGCAATCCATCTCACCCCTTGAGTGGATTAGCAAAGAATTCTTTCACCATTTCAATTCAAAGTTGTAAGAAGAGCTTATTTGTGGGGGTCCAAGAGCCCTCCCTTGGAGGAAGAAGGGACTCATAGTCCTCTTTCTTCTTGGTGTTTTCTTTCACTGATATAAACCTTACCATTGGTGACATGAGTCTTATTGTTTCTTTTGTTCTTATGTCCTTATGCTCACTAGTTTAGTTGTTATTTTATTTCTTAGTTTATTTCTTAGTTGTTCTTTTATATTTCTTTCTCTAACCCTTTTCCTTACAACTGTCCTGCTTAGCAAACCCAACTAAGCTTGCAAGCACCTCTGTTTTGCTCATCTAGGTGGCAAAAGAGGCGCAACACAAGGATCTCCCAAAACTTGGTTAAGGGCCAACAAGACCCCAACACTCACCTGTGACTCGTCCCAAGTCAGTCTGGTCTGACTAGTTCTGCTTCGAACACCTTGAGCTTGTCTTGAGCTGCTTCCACCTATTGCTGTGCTACAACCTCCTTTTCAACGAACTCATGGATGACTGCATCATTAATAGGTCCCTCTAGACATTGCTCTTCTACAGTGACAACTTTCTCTAGCTCTGCTCCTTGGCCTTCTACCTTTGTAAACAATTGATAGGCCTTATCTTGCACAGGTTGGAGTTTATGAGTTATCTCCATAACTTTGCTCTGGATAGTATGGATTTGCTGCTGTGAAGTGCGTTTCTCTTGGTGTTATCACTCCAAGAAACTCCTTAGGGTTGTAGGCTAAGGATGMTTGGTAACTTAAGAAATCAATAATCAATGTGTGTGGATCAATGGGATGACTGAGGATGGCTAATGAGAAGGACAACTTATCATGCATTCAAATGWGCCAGTGCTTTTAGAAACCAATAATTAGATGTAGTAATTTGGAATGGGGTATGAAGAACACTATTCTAGATAACCAAGTACATTAAAATGCAGGGTCATACAAGATAGTAAGAGTTCATTCAATTCGAATTCATGAGCCAAATAAGAAGATGACAATTCTTAATAGCTGAGCTAAATTGAATTGAATTATAGAGCAATGAAACATATGAGAAAATATGATATTAGTAGCAAAAGAAAACTGTGATTCATGTCAAAATAAGAGTCTAAGTACATAGGCCAAATGTATCCAAGATTGAACCCCCTAGTGCTCCAAATGTCTTTGGCTTTATAGCCTTTTACAATCAGTTTCAGATCCTAAAACAATGGATCTGATATTCTAAAAATAGAAAGTCAAAACTAATTTACAAAAGATAAGGAGCGATCCTCAAGATGAGGTCAACCTCTATCTTTTGGTCTTCAAACATTGGTTGAAAGTTGATGAAGTGTAGCCTAGCCTTCCAAGGCTCTTTGATCTGTCCCTTTGAAAGTGGAATTCGAATTTGATGATGTGTGCCAAAAATCCCTATCATTTTTCCCTTGAAAATCACCAAATCTAGTAAAAAAATTCCCTTTTGAATTTCCTCTCCAAGAATGGTCTTCAGATTTTGATTTGATAATTCATAACCAGCTTATGAAGAAGGTTTCAAATCATTCAAACCCAAAAAATCCTGATCTAGGTGAAAATTTGGCTATTCTGGCCTTGATAAGATTTCAACAACTAACTTACCCGAAAATCTGCTCCTTAGCTGCTGAAAGTCACCACTTTCCACAACTAACTAGTCATAATTCTGCCTTCTGCGTTGGTGAAAGCGCAGATTTTTTAAAAATCAAATTTCTCAGTCATGGAGAGTCCGTTTTGCATGTTTAAATAGTCGATCGACATCTACAAATCCTGAAATTTCCAAAGGTGCTTTCATATCTGTATTTGGAGCTTGGGAAGTTATCAAAAGTTTCCCTACAAGATTAGGCATCGCTCTCTAAAAAATGCTAGTGCGTTTTTGATCGCTAACATCTGGCTCCAATTGGGATGGATACCTCCCTGTGAGGTCTCCAAGAAATTAACAGACCTTGTGCCTTTAGTATTGGGCATGGAGTCATTCAACCTCTTCGATGGTTAATGAGCACACACACGGGCTCGCCTAAACCACCAAAAACAAAAACTTACCCAAGAATCGAAACTGAATGAATCTTGATTACCTACAAGAGAAAAAGACCGCAGGGCTTTGCTAGATGAAGCTCCTCCCTCTGTTTATAGCGCTACCAATTCTCAGTATGAGGTCAACCGGCACATCCACCGTGACTACCTTCCATGATGAAGATTTTCATCGTTTTGCATATTTCAGCCTTCCAGAAACATAATGAGGAAAATAGGATGCACCACCACTAGCATTTACATAAGGTATAGAAGCAGGATCAAGGACTATAGTAAACCAAAAATCCATTGGATTGTGTGGACGATCATAAAAAGGCTACTGATAAGTTTACAATAATAATAAAAACTTAGGCTGTGAAGCCACCAACGGAAGGTGTTTCCAGTTGCAACCATGTCTCTGTAAACCTTTTCTGGATCGTGTATCAATGGATGGCATACCAGTATAATAACCACTCCCAACATATGTTCTAGCCCACTGTTAGCAATTCTCTCACCTATGTCTGTAACATTGTTGATCTCAGAAAACCATGGAATAAAAACACCATGCATGGAAGCAAGCACTTTCTCAAGCACAATCAGGCAGATGAATGCTTTGTAACTGCTTGCTGGGTAAGCATTCTTTCTGATATTCATAAAGGTGTCAAGCTTAATTGGCTTCCATGGATAGCTCAGGCTGCTCCTGCCATATGTTACAACTTTTGACCTATCAAGGATAAGGTTGGCAACCATCCTCTTATTGACATTATGTAGAGCTTCATAGTATACTGATGTCTGTTGCTCGCATGTGAAAACTCTGTTCTCAATGTCATATAGGTTATACAGCAAAATCATTAAGAGCAGAGCACTAGTCAGTTGGTTGCCACCAGTTGTATGGTTGTACAGATAGTGCATGCATCCAGATGCTATATTTAAGCCTGTTAGCCACTTCCATCATCACTAAAGCCTTTACTAGCATCTCCTGGTATATCTCAGAACCTGCAGGGCCAGACAACAATATTCTTGGATTTATAGTAGGCAGCTCCATCGCAAATTTTGTGAATTCTTTATGCTTCAAGTGTATGAAGGTTGATGCAATCAGCACACTCTTTGTGTTCTCACTCAGGTAATACGAGAAGTCATCAAACAAAACATTAGTGTCTTTTCCATCGGTAATCCCTCTTCATAAATCTTCCTTCAAAGATTGGCATTTGGCAGACATGACAAACAAGTCAACATCTCTTCCACCTTCTCTCCTTTCTTCACAATTTTTTTTAAAAAGAGTTCCACTTAAATACACGTCGCAGTGATTTGATGCTGTCAGAAATTTCAAAAGAGGTCTCAATGATTCATTTAACCCAGAATATTTTCCATTCTCTGTCTCAAGACCAGCGTCCGAGCTGCCAAGATTTAGATGTTCATTTGTTGCTGTTACATCTGCAGACAAGATAACAGGTGCTTTTTCACTCATTGGAATATCAGCTGCACCATTTGGATCAGAGGTCGCTTTTACCATTTGACCAGCTACTTCAATATCTAAGAAAAACCCATCTGACATTTCACATGAAGGTGGAAACTGAGGCCTGTCGATTCCTTGCTGGGACTCTTCAATATTTGTAGCAGGTGGTGGCAACAAGTTTAGGTCTGGCCTCAAACTTGACAATGATGCTAAAATTTATGCTCCTGCTACAACTGAAAGATCCCTTGATCTTGATTCAAATGGTGCTGCCTTACTTGTGGCTCTTTGATTTTCTGTCAGTCCAACAGAAGCTGAGGCATTTTCATTTATTAACGGTTGAAATATATAGGCATGGTTTCTAGGATGACTGAAAAAAATTTCATCTCCGCCTTTAATTACAACATTAGTCTTTCTAAAATGCTTTCCATTGAATTGAACAAACCCATTGCTACCAATGCTTTCAAGAACAATTGTCACAACACCTTCACGCAGTATATAATGCTATAACTCAACAACCAATTGTGACTTCAACAAACAGGAGCAAATGTTTCAGGCAAGCATCGAATCAAAATTTTGATGAGGTAATAGGTATTTAGAATTTGACAAGTATTGAACTATGGCTCAACAATAGGAGGAACATTCAAATAACAGTTATGAGTCAGATTTATGCCTGTGTATTAATTTCGACAATCAGGGAATGACTAATCAATGTAATTGGAAACGAACTCAAGAGTTATCAAGAGAGTGGAGTTCAATAATCAATGACATCTTAAACAGACCGAGAGTATATGTGATATCCATTCAATTAAGGCGAAGGCTAGGAAAGAATAATGACTCAACTGACCTGTTAACAGATTTTGAGGCGATGAATGCTCAACTTTAATCACGAAACATAATGTAATGAAACGAAATGCTGTTATGGTGATTATGTTCTTCAAATCAGGGATTCGACCATATTCTGCCACTTAGATGAGAATGAAGCTCTAGTTGCGCACCTATATGAGGGATATTCGACCATTTTGACTTTATCTCCTTCTTCGTGTGGGCTAGCAGGCTTCAAATGTTCTGGGCCTCCACACATGGATTTTCAAAATAGAGCTCGAATGTATAAAACTCTTCCATCTCAGAAAGGTCCAGCCAAGTATTGAACCTGAGTCACGAGAAAAAGTAGAACGAACCTCACTCAGATCAATATTCAACAATTGTGCAACTTGGATGGGAGGCGTAGGAGAGAATTCTGTAGACGAATCAGATGCTGCTGACACAGAAATCTCTAAAACACATTCAGAGTATCGTTTTAATGGAGAAATCAAGAGATCAGAATG
>JZKD02S1673304.1:381530-399149 GCA_000966675.3 Picea glauca
AATCAGATGCAGTAATTTGGAATGGGGTATGAAGAACACTATTCTAGATAACCAAGTACATTAACATGCAGGGTCATACAAGATAGTAAGAGTTCATTCAATTCGAATTCATGAGACAAATAAGAAGATGACAATTCTTAATAGTTGAGCTAAATTGAATCGAATTACAGAGAAATGAAACATACGAGAAAATCTGATATTAGTAGCAAAAGAAAACTGTGATTCATATCAAAATATGAGTCTAAGTACATAGGCCAAATGTATCCAAGATTGAAACCCCTAGTGATCCAAATGTCTTTGGCTTTATAGCCTTTTACAATCAGTTTCAGATCCTAAAACAATGGATTTGATATTCTAAAAATAGAAAGTCAAAACTGATTTACAAAAGATAAGGAGAGATCCTCAAGATGAGGTCAACCTCTATCTTTTGGTCTTCAAACATTGGTTGAAAGTTGATGAAGTGTAGCCTAGCCTTCCAAGGCTCTTTTATTTGTCCCTTTGAAAGTGGAATTCGAATTTGATGATGTGTGCCAAAAATCCCTATCATTTTTCCCTTGAAAATCACCAAATCTAGTCAAAAAATTCCCTTTTGACTTTCATCTCCAAGAATGGTCTTCAGATTTTGATTTGATAATTCATAACCAGCTTATGAAGAAGGTTTCAAATCATTCAAACCCAAAAAATCCTAATCTGGGCGAAAATTTGGCTATTCTGGCCTTGACAGGCTTTCAACAGCTAACTTACCCGAAAATCTGCTCCTTAGTTGCTGAAAGTCACCACTTTCCACAGCTAACTAGTCATAATTCTGCCTTCTGCGCTGGTGAAAGCACAAAGTTTTTAAAAATCAAATTTCTCAGTCATGGAGAGTCCGTTTTGCATGTTTAAATAGTCGATCGACATCTACAAATCCTGAAATTTCCAAATATGCTTTCAGATATACATTTGGAGCTCAGGAAGTTATCAAAATTTTCCCTACAAGATTAGGCATCGTTCTTTCAAAAATGCTGGTGTGTTTTTTATCGCTAACACTTGGGAGCACTTCCTTCTTTCCATGGCTGACAGGGACTTCAACTACACCTGTATCGTTTCGGCTTGATACTTCGACTCTTAGAGCTAAGACTCCAGTGCTCTTAATTCTGGACTCTCAGTGAGTCGCTCACATGTCAGGGCACTGCGATCAATGAGCTGCTTACATTCCAGGGTAAGAGCCTTGAGCCTTTCAACTGCACTTCTGGCAATTGCTTCTCTTTGGTCCCTTACATCTTGTGGGGTCTTGGGTACTGCATGTAGCTCCAAAATTCTATGCATTGTTGTAGCTACTGGATCACTTCTTAGAGTTGCACTACTTGCTATGGAACTCTCTCTTCGACCTTTACTTCTATGACTGTCACAGAGCAAAGTGCTCTGTTGACCATTTCCTTTACTTTGAGTTTCTCTGTAAGCAATTGTTCCTTTTCTTGCTGTAGCTGGGATTTTTCTTCATCAAACTTTGCTTGGAGAGAAATATTTTCCCATTCTGTAGCATTGCGTTGCTCTATAAGGACTCCATGTACTTGTGACAAAGCCTGGGTGGCTTGCGTTGTTTCTTTTTGCACTTGTCGAAGACGAGCTTCGACTGTATCAGCTAGGTAGTGGAGTTGAGCTGGCTCATCTCCCAATTCTTCTTCTCCTGGCGCAGTGGAGACTGCGTGGATGGAATGTAGGGCTTGATATACCCCTCAGAGTTCAGTCTCAATTTGATCATACAACTCCTCTTGTTTTGCTTCTTGTTTCTCTGCTATTTCTAGCCAAGCATCATTTGGGGCTGCTACGAGGAAGTCGAAGTCATCATAGGTGAGGGTGGTTTACATATTGTTCATGGTGGCCTTCGATTTCTTTTGGGAGGAAGGTTTTGGAGGTGAACCTTTCCTCTTCTTCAGGGGATCAACCTCGTCACCATGTTGCTGTTCGACCTCTTTGTCATTCAACTCTTCACCATCACCTCCTTGCTCTGGTGAGATGGAAGCAGTATTCATGGATGCACTGTCTAAATCCTGAACCTCTTTATTTTTCTTTGTCCTGCTAGGTCCGGGTGTATCTTGCGTAGTTTCTGGGCTGTCGATGTCAGATATCTCCACAAGGTCTACTGGAATGAGGAGATCTGCTGACCAGTCCTTGGTGATCTCCTCCAAGTTCTCCTCCGTTAGCTTATAGTAGGATTGGAGATGTTTCTTGTGTTTGTCAGCGTGCGCTGTGATGTAAATAAAATGTCAGTCTGTGCTAAAATTCATCAAGGGCCTGAACCAGTGTAGAGTGTTCAGAGTGATGCAAGGATCAGACCGGATGGATGTCTTCAACTGGTTGTAGTAGGTATGAAAAATAACATTGGACTGCCACTGTTTATTCATATCGCTTGAGTATCATAGCGTATTAAACTTCATAGCTAATGGTTCGAAATGCTCAATGTACAAGAAGGTCGCACCTTCCGGCATATCCCAGGAAATAAAAATGATCAGGATCAATAGCTAGCTGAAATGAAATTTGTACCCTTGGTATTAGGCTTCTCTGCAGTCGAGTTCTAATTGGTTCACTAGGTACTTCACCCAGGTCATCTGAAGTTCTTCTACGCACTTCCCTGCGAGGTCGACTACAAAACCAGTGACTTGGGTGGGTCAATTTTTTCGTACTAACTTTCTTGCAATCAATTGACAGGTGAGGTGCACTACGTCGCTCTGGATAGAAGCTAATTTTAAACCTCGTGTGCCCTTCTCAACATCACCATAAGTTTCCTTGATCCGCTGTGCTAGAGAACGATCCATGGCTTTCCTGGGGTAAAACTCTTGTGGATCAGGTCCTTGCATACTTAACCCTGTGATCTGATTGATCAACATTGGATCAACTGTTATACGATGATTTAGCCATAAATAACCTCCATGGTAACAAGACAGTAGTAGTTTGACACATGAATTCACCTCCTGGTGTCATCCAAAGTGAGGAATCTTCATGACATTGAGCAGGGTGGACTGTGAGGTTATGGGTCCACCACTAGGGGATTATCTTCAAATTCTTCCCCTTAGTCTGGGTCACATACTTATGTGGGGAAATCATTTTGTAAACTTTGTGATCTCCGAGGTTGAAGTCGCTAAAATTCAACGCCACAATCTTATCTTGGTCTGATCGAACTACGTGTATCCCCTTCAGGAGGTACGCAGTGACCAAGGCATACTCAAAATCTCTAGGTACGTTGTCTCGATTTATTGCGCCGCTCAGAGGTGGTAGATAGGTGGGTAATATGGTCATGATCAATTTAGCATTCACTAGATCATCCCCATGCTTGGTTCTCTTTTCATCGGATGACCAGGATGGTCTGACTTTGCGAGCAGTGGATGGAGAGGCTGGTAGTCCTCTTGTCGACGATGCTTGTATACCTGTAGACATCGACATAACTCCTTCAGTCATGAGGTCGATCAGAACTTCTTCAACAATTTTCTCGGCAACGCTCAACTCGTCCAACATACACACTCGGGGTTAACAATCTCAGGTTCAAGGGAATAACTTAGACACTGTAATAGGATAGACAACAAGATTGCGATGATCACTATATAAAATCAACTTAGTTTGCAGGCTCAAATTATCAATTCGAAAAAGTGTTCTCGGTGCATGGCATGATGGGATAAATAGGTAACTCGACAACGGGTCGCTTGCAACAGGTATGAAGCCTTCATTAACTCTGTTCTGTCCATTATGGCGCGGTCCCAATGGTTAGATGGTGAGCTGGTTGTCCATAAATATATTTCTATCCATTCAGAGCATTGATCTAACCGTTATAATGTCCCCAACGACTATATTGCTTCGTCATGGTGAAGTGCCATGTGTCGTTGTTCTGATATCCTGACGAAGCTCCAATTTTGTAATTTTTTCTTTTGCGAGGTTTCCACTAGAACCTTATGCAACTTGTCGATCTTAGCTCGCTTCTTACTTAGATTTCTATCCTTCTTCCCAGTGAGCTTCATCTCAGTATGCCTTTTTCCATTCTGATCCTTAGCTTCTTTTGGCATAGTTACTTCACGGTGTTGAGATTCTTTCCTAAGATTCAAGGGTAACCCTTCTTCTTCATCTGGACTAGGTACTTCAATCTTCAGTGGTTCTTCTAGTGTTCTTACAACTTCGAGATCCAGGTCTCTGGTGTTAAATGGCTTTGATATGTTCTTCTGTTATTCAATCAAGTGTGCGATACTTCTAGTCATGAATTCTTTTAACTCTTGCTTCTTCTGTTCTAAAAATTTCTCTTCTTCTTTTCTTCTGGCCCGATCTCTTTCAATCCAAGGTTTTCCTAGTAGCATGGTTAATGGGGCACTGTTCTCGATAAATTTAATAATCTCAAAATCTTCCTCTATCGAAGTTCCATTGGCATTCATAGGTATCCGGGTGAGCTTTCCACATAGGTTTATCAACTTTCCTTTGAATAGTCCTATTCCTCCTAGTGAAGGAATCATAACATGCTTCCCTATAGCTTCCCAAGTTCTCTCTGTCATAATATTCACCCGTGTTTCCTCATCTAGAACATAGTCAATGTCAAAGTCTCCTATTCTTGCTTCAAGGCATTCTTTTTCTTTGAAGATCCCTAATAATCTGACATGTCGATGATCATTTAGGGTTTCTTTTATCTGTAGCAATACTTTCTCTGATTCTTCCTGGGATTCTGTCATAATCTTAGTTTCTGGATCTACCTTAGGGTTTTCTTGTCTCATGTTCATTTCTTCAAGCTTAGCAATCATTCTAGGACAATCCAATAGTTCACGGTCCATAGATTTACAACAAAGACAACTAGGTCTTCTCCCAGGACATTCCTTAACAAGATGCCCGGGTTTTTTGCAACTGTAACAAAGGGTTAATCCTCTCTTTCGTTTAAATGATCCCCAACCTTTCCTGTACTGCACACTAGGATCATGGTAGCTAACCTACAAAAAATTCTTTCTAGGATCATGCATTCACTTATTAGTCCAAATATCCTTTCTATGCATAGGTATAACATATTTTTCACTATTCTTATCAGATCTACTCATATCAAATATTCTTTCATCTATTAATACCGTAGTTTTCAAGCTAGGACATAATCTATCAAACATATCTAGATTCATACTTTTAAACAAAAACTTCCACTAATCTTACTTCTATAGAGCACAAAGCTTTCAGATCTAGAACATTTTCACTATTCTTACCTTTATCAAAGCACATAGCTTTCAGATCTTACCTCTTTTAATCAATAATTCTCACTTTTACCTTTCTCAGAGCACAGATCTTTATAAATCAAGTAGAATATTGCGCACTAGGGAAACATATCTACACATAGAGATTTCACAAATTCAGGTCAGATCTTTTCACAAAGATTCTTCTTCCTCAGTTCCCAGCAATCACAGTTTTAGGTCCCAACAACGGAACCCTTTGTTGGCACAGGGGTATACCCAGGGTTCAATGCTACAACAACGCACCAAAAAAACCCTAACTACCGGCCCTTTCAGCAACATCTACGAAGCATATGAAGTCTCACCCGAGGTAGAGGTAGGGGTGGTTGCAAGACTCAGGTGTCTGCAAGCTTAACTGGGACACAAATCTATGATTATAACACTTAATAGAGCACTTAGCACCGTTAGTTCATCATTATCTAACCAATATCTACTCCACAGAGGAAACAAAGCATCACAACATTCACCATGATCTAATGTATATAAGCACTTAGTAAAGGAATTAGATCAGATCTAGCATATTCAAGCACTAACCAAGTTCACAAATGTCAGATCTAGCATCCAGATTCATCATAAGAACAAAGCATAGGCAGATCTATCTATATATATCAAAAGCACTTAGAAAATAACACATAAACACATCAGAACATCACACATAGTAGAATAACATAGTATTTACGTGGTTCACCCCCACCCTATGGCTACATCCACCAACTTTTATTCTTTATTAGCTTCAATAAGTCAACTACATGCATAGAGACAAAAAACCTTACTTTGCATAAGACAGGAGATATGCGCAGCTCGCTAGATCCTCCTTCCTTGTGTTACAACACAAATCCCTCCACAATCTCTTACAATGACTTTCACTTGGCTCTGCAAGTCTCACATAGTATGCACGAAGCCTTACACTTCTTGATCACATAGATCCCACTCTTAGCACTTAGCCAACTTGCACAACACTTGCGCACTATTCCACTACTTCTTACATTGCCCAACCTTCTATTTATACATACAAAATAGACCTAAACATGGGTAAACCCATGGGCTGACATCCCATTCCTGTTACATATTCCCAAATCCCAAAAAGGACCCAAAAAGGGGCCGAGATATCACAATCTCTGCTTCGTCTTGCTCTCCGTCTTCGACAAGCTGTCGAAGTCCCAAAATAGGTCAACTTGACCAAGGATCTCCCAAAACTTGGTCAAGGGCCAACAAAAATATACACTATTGCAAATGAGAGGACACAATGTATGTCTGAGAGTGGGGGCCCTGCCAAACCTACAACACACTGTGGAGAGAATTACATCATTAAATTACAATTAAAATACCATGTGCATGAACAACTCTTGTATTAATCCAAAGCAAGGAAAAGACTTCAATTCATTACATAGTAGCTCATCAAATATTATTTACAATAATGTTCTCCCTTTCCCTCATACCATTATCCCCTTTCTTTGTTTGTTGGTTGTGTATTTATATAGATAAGATCAATGGAATGGATCAAAAATAATTTCCCCTAAATCAAAACTGTTAAGATACATCATTTTACCCAATAATTGGTTTCTCTCATTTTGGATAAATATTGGTGGAAGAAATAACTCAAGATCTGATCAACATGATTTTACATAACATGAAAAGGATGAAAACAGATTGATTCAGTCTCCCATGCTGGTAGGGCACATCCATTTGTCTAGAAGATGGGTGCAACTGTAAATATGGACAAACCCATATTAGAAAAACACCAATGTCTTCCTGATCATTCATGATTTTGGAAATCTGCCCGTGTTGCAGCTAAATGGACGCATTCTGCAAAAAACCCTTGTTCCAGAATTTCCATATTCATCATCATTTTCTAGATGTCCACACGTGTGACCTGGATGTGAAATAATGAACACCAAAGCATGTTGGGGGTATTTCTAACAAAACCTATTTCTTGATTTTGGCGAAGGTGCGTGTATATGCTAAACATGGAGCTCTGGTGTAGGAACATAACTATCATAAACCCTCATTGGAAAGATTAGTCTAAACCATTTCTAAATCATTAAAAACTAGGGAAAGTATAATAATTAACAAAATTAATGACATGCAATAAATGAGTGCAAGGATAAGATAAAAAGGGTCAAAAGGGGGCTAACTGATGATGTAAAATATGTAAAATTGGTGAGCCAACATCACCCCCATGCCTGAGGATTGGCATGTCCTCATGCCAAATGAACATGAACCAATCATTCTCTGATTGCAAAATCCTCCCAAATTTTTTCCAACTTTGCTGCCATTCTGGTTCAATCTTTATCAATCAACATTGCCATGACTAGATTTTCCTGTCATAAGTCTTCATAATTCATTTATGTCAGTGCAACATGTGCACTCTGTGAAAAAAACATTCCCACAAGGATATTTAGTATTGTAAAAGGAAATGGCAGAGCTCCTTCAATCCCATTTCAAAAGTCAACAAAGGGTTCACTTCATCAGTAATAAGCAATTTGTAAAAATAATGAAAGCAGGGCATCAACTTCTTAAAATGCCTCTCCCATTTTAAGAGAATCCTCCATGACCAAAGGGAACATGCATAATTAAAAAATCCCTATAGGAAGTCCCATCATAATTCCTATCAAAATATGCCTTACACAATGATATGAGTCATGGAGGAAGCTGTTGCACCTCTTTTGTCACCTAAATGAACAAAACAAGGTGCTTACAAGCTTAGTTGGGTTATCTAAGAAAGACAACAGTAAAGGAAAGGGTTAGAAGAATAAACATAAAAGAATAAGCTAATAATTAAACTAGGAAGGGAAAAAACAATTAAACTATTGTGCATAAGGACATAAGAACAAGAAACAAACAAGACTCATGTCACCAATGGAAAGGATTTTATTAGTGAAAATAAAACACCAAAGAGAAAGGGGACTTTGGGTCCCTTCTTCCTCCAAGGGAGCGCTCTTGGACCCCCAAGATTGAGCTCTTCTTACAACTTGAAAACTTGAAAGAAATGGTGAAAGGATCCCAAGCTAACCCACTCAAAAGGTGATGTGGATTGCCCAAATGGAATGGTGCTAGTATGCTCTTGATAGAAAAGAGGTTTCCCCAAGAGAATAGCAGCAACATAACCTTGCAAATGAATTCCTTGAAGATGTAGTGCACCCATGGCCTTGTTTTATAGCACCACTTTGAGGTATTGTGCAACCATATTTTAGTGTGAAAAGGGGTTGTTTAGGGCACCTTTAGGTCTTTGACCAGCCACCCAGCCGGATCCAGCCGAGATTTGGATGTCAAATCAACTTGGAAGCTGAACCAGAAGTGGGTGGGAGGCCGACCAACATCATAAATGCGCCATTCTCAGGTGTGCACAGATTTTAGCATCCACAATCGTGCATCGTGTGCATGTGCGCTTTTCCTGTGTTTCTTGTTGGCACATGTGTGTGCGTGCCCTGTATAGTCATAGCGCATCCTGATTTTATAACTGGTTGGATAGTTTTGGACCTTTTATAAACGATTTTTTGGTAATTTTGGTCCATGTGTGAACTAATAACTGTTTGAAGATTCTGGATTCCTGTAACCATTTGCGGATGAAATTTCAGTGATAACATATGCCCCTTGATGGATGAGTTTAGGAGCATACAAATAACCGAAATTCATCAATTTTTCTTCTACTAAGAGTACTGTTGTAAGAAAGAGCGATAGTGAGAGTATCAAGAGTGACCCATTGGAGTGAGAAGGGAACCTATAGGACACAACCTTTCACAAGGTGTGGAAAATAAATTGTGTACAAACGAGGCGGGCATGCCCCATGCTCGTGTCATGTAACTCAAAAAAGGGTGTTGTACAGTAACTGAATTGTGTGTTGATGTAGACAACTGTAGTGCCCTCGGGGGAAGTTTTGATAAAGGAAGAGGAAAAAGTTGATGAGGAACAATACTCTAAACAATAAGCAATGATACCTGTAAGAAGTATCATGGATTCTGTGGGTATTGATAGCCCAACAAATTTCAGAGGTCTTCGAAAAAAAAAAAAAAAACTGCAATAGTCGCAAAGTAAGACCCACCGTAACATGAGAAAGTGTTGAAGTCGAATGTAATGGGGGTCAACGACAACAGAGAGCAATGATGGTTCTCCCTGTGCCGTCCGAGACTCCTCATTGTAAAGGTAATGAGAGTCAAGATATTGTCACCCTTCTGGAAACTGTGCTGATGTCGACAAAAAGGGAGATGCAACTCCAAGAAGCAAAGGGCTTCATGAAATCCACTAGGTGAGGTCAGGAATTGAGGAGGTACATGGACGAATTCAAGATGCGTGGAGACTCAAGACCGCCCTTGGTTGGGGATATATGCAAAGTATAAGTGGCTGCAACTGTTCAAATAGGTCGAGTGTCAGGGGGACAATGAGACATGGGATAAGTTGTGCCAGAGGTGGGACAAAGTGAACAAACTCATAGAGCAGAGGTAGGTGGCCTGTGGGATACTCAGAGTTTATGGATGATGTCAATAGGAGTAGGTGATAAGGAATTCCCCAACCAAGGGTGACATGGGTTGCGTTTTCCAAGAAGGTTGCCAAAGGTGACGACAAAAAGCTATGTAAAATGCTGGAAACAACGACTTAATTACAAAAGGAATTTAAAAAATTAGTGGGGATAATAATGGAGATACATAAATGTGTGCCCTAGTGTAAGATGGCTTGGCCCGAGGATGGTGCAAGTTGGTTAAAAAACAAGTGGAGAGTTAGGGCCCCATAGGTGGGTTTCTATAGTAGGGAAATGTATGGAGGGAAATCTGAAGATGGGCAAACCAGCGGTGGATGAAATGGATGGTAAATGGTGCTATGGGAGTGCAGTCAAAATAAAACCGCGAGAAAGTGCCCTAGGAGTCCATTGGGTAGGCTAGAAAAATGAGGAGAAGGAGTATGTGGATGATTCTCAACATGACGTAATACTATCGGGACTACCATCCCTAAATGTTGAAAACAACATGAGTGTCAAAGTGCCAAGGGGGGCTATGAAGGGGACAACTCATGTGGGGGAGAGTGCTACCGGGTGACAGTACCCAAAATGTAGTGGAGGTGATAGTACCGCAGAGCTGTATATAGGGACCCTAAAGGCAAATTTTAGAGGGTGTGACTGGATATGAAATTGAGATTCAGAGGGAATGATTACATGCCAGTGTTGATTATATACTTGAAGGGGTCTCGCTAGTGTGTGATGACCAAGTACCTGCACACATGACAACCAAATACCCGATGTGAACAATATCTGAAGATAATCAAACATATAACTGTTTATTTGATAATTTTGAACATGAGCATGCGTACCTGAACGGGGTATTAAAAAATGGATCCACAGGGGCTAAGGATGAAAAATGGCCCAGGGACTATCTTGATGTAGATGATGGGGTGTTGATCCCGTGGTTGAAGACGAATCAAAAAATGGATGCTTGGAGCTCCCATAATTGAGTCTGGAAGTTTGGAAAAAAGGGCCTATATATAGTTGTAGGGCCCACATTGCCACCTCATTTGTACTTGCTGCTATAGTGGTTAGAGAGGAGATTGTAGAGAGGATTCAGAGATTCTAGGAGTGCGAGGAAGCCGATCCAGGAGGTGCGAGAGTCAGGTTAGTGGTCTCATCCTCTTGTACAGTAGTTAGGGGTCAATTTTTGGGTAGGACCGGATGGATGGCCGTATGGTGGGTTTTTAGGGTTGTGGCCCCCCAAATGCATGGGTGATCGATGGTGACCTGCGCACGAATGCATGGTTGTAATGGGTACAACTGCACATGGGGGCGTGCTATTTGGGAAAACATGCGCACATGGTGTGCATGCCTATTCGAAACACAGTTGCGCATGAGTGTGAAATTGTGTAGTGAACAGGCGTGCATTTGGTGCGCGCCTGTGGGATTAACAGGTGCACATACATGCACGCCTGTGGGGTAAATAGGTGTGCATGTGTGTGCTCCTATGGGGAAAACAACCGCGCCTTTGAGGCAAAGCTGAGGGTGAGAAAACTTATCTCCCTTTTTTTTGTTTTTTGTTTTGGGAGATTTTGGTGTTTTTGTGATGGCTAATCGAGTACTGTATATGTGGATGCAGGTGATCATTTGGGATGATGACGATCCGTTGGAGAGAGAGGGACTGGGCCTGACTGAGGGAGGGCATGAGGGATGAGGAGCCGACGGTTCGTGGTGCTTTGGTGGCCTATGGGATACTGAAGTTTTTTGAGTGCCCACTGTTGAGGGCATAGGAGTATCTGCTGCAATTTCTGTTCTCGATGTGGAGTCTGGAGTTGCAGTGTTTTATTGTGTGTGGGGAGCACTTGGCATTCTCTGTTGAGGAGGATGTCTATTTTCTGATTGGGCTCCCTTTTCAGGGAACCCTGCTGCCAGTCAAAATGATGGTAGTTGGAGAGGGGCAGTTGGCTACACTTGCCTGGACATATTGTTCAGGAGAGGATTTCATGTTTGGGTCAGTGGTGAGGATTGGGGCGATGGATTCCATGGTACATCCTTACATGGAAGTGATGTTTGTGAGAGTGTATGGGTCACTCGCGACTCAACGTATTAGTGGTGGCCAGTTGAGGATCATGCAACCGACACTAGGGGGTGAGTATTTCGCCTGGGGCTTGATGTTGTACTCCAGGATGGTGGGACAACTCACCAGGTGTTAAGTGGCTGACTCAGGGGATTTTGATTTTGGATCTATCTTGGTGGCTTGGTTTCTAGAGAGGGTGTCGATGTTGTGCCCGAGATTTTTGTTAGACCCACTAGGAGCGCAAGAGCTGTGACTACAGTGGTGGTTGACGATTTTGGTTCGTCATGGGGGTGGGGAGGGTGGACACTACTTCATGTCGAGGCTGCACAGGTGTGGTGTCATATGCCACAAATCATATTGCAGTTTCCATACAGTGGGATAGATTTCCGTGATGACCTTGAGATGATATTACCCCCGGGAGATGTATTCGATCGCTGAGGTATGATGTTTTGGTTGCTGGTTTTGTTGATTTTTTTTTAGATAGTATAACATATGGTTGATATTTGTAGGGATGCTGATGCTATCATGTGTTTGTTTGTGTAGATGTGGGACCGCATGGATGAGAGGTTGAGCTGATCAGAGCGCCAATCCATCAGGGGCTTGTGAGACCACCGCGGGGAGATTTGCGAGCAGGGGAGATGCGACGTCGAGAGGATGTTGGGGCGAGGATCGGTGATTATGATAGAGTGGCTCATAGACACCGTTATGATGACCCTGAGGCAGGGCTGTCACATGCTCCTCCGGTCGAGGTCGGGGGAGAGTTTGATAATTTCCGCCGCCGACTAGAGGTGGTTCTACAGGGAGTGACAGAGAGGATGTGGGTGCGGATCTAGGATGAGGGGATCCTGGAGCAGTGTATATGGATGCCGGCAGAGTCACGGACCTTGATCCATAGAGAAGATGTAGCTGAAGCTGTGATGACTGGATGGTTGCCTCCAAGACCCGAGGGACCTAGAGTTGGTGGGGTACCTCCGCCAGAGGGAGGACCTGGTGCTGGAGCACTAGAGGCACCCTGAGGGCTGCTAGATATGTAGTTGTGTATTTGATATAGGCCGGTGAGCCCATTTTGTATAGTTGTGACATTCAGTTTTGTATTGGTAGGGATGAGGTGATTCACCTGCCTACGGGCAATGTACTATTTTTGTAAACACTTTATGACATGTGAACCTATATATATATATATATATATATATATATATATATATATATATATATATATATATATATATATACATTTTTGGATCTCTGTGTACATGTGTGATGTGTTTGTTGTTGATGATTTTTTTTTTGATGTAGTGGATGATGTCTAATTTATATGTTGTGACAGACTTCTGATGGTTTATGTGTATGTGAAGATGTCTTGATGTGATATATGCCAATCTAGTATAATGTTAGCCATGTTATCTGTTGTTTGATTGAATTGTCTTGGGATATGTGTAAATGTAATGGAATAAAAATGTCGAGATAAACGTCTAACCTACAGGCATTTGCGGAAGAGGCAAGGATCACGGACACAGTATACATTGTTGAGCTGGAGGACAACAAGTTGGGAATCTAATAAGATGCTAAGGAAAGAAACTGCGGGATCTTTAGAGGACAATACAACAATCAAGATAAAATTTGGAAAGGAATTCATAAAAATATCTAAGAGACAATAAACTCATTATCCTGACAAGAAGAAGATTGGCAATCCTCTAGGGAAGAAATAGAGATTGTCAAAAATTGGCATATGGGCCTTCTTCGGAACATAACCAACTTGCAACAAAGGCTAGCTAAAACCCCTCGAAGCAAGGAGACCTGGGAACCTCCTCCAAAGGGATTCATTAAATTAAATTTCAATGGAGCCTCTTAAGGAAATCCAGGCCAAGAGGGAGCGGGCGGGGTTTTCTGGGACTCGGTAGGGGTTATTCAGTATGGATACTCCATCAGACTAGGCCATGTCATCGCACAAGTTGTAGGTTGGGAAAATCCCAACCTAGCCACCAAATGGAAACAACTAAGAGGTCACCTACCCATTGTCACCTTAGGCAAGTGTCCCCGTCACTTTAGAGGTGAGGTAGTCACCTCAAGGGGGGAATCTCAGTGACCCTAGGGGAAATGAGATGAAAAAATGATGAATATGGAGATGGAGTCCCTAAAGGTCAATTCTAAATGGTATGAAGGTCTTGTAAAGGAGTCTTGGGAAGGTCCAATGGCTTCCAAGTATGTTGAGTAACCTGCAAATGATGAAGTACCTGCCCGAGACACAAGAAAAAGAAGCGTATATTGCAATATAATCAATTGGAAAAGCAAGTTAAGATTTCTATCCCTAATAACATATGTTAGCAACAATGTATATCAGCAATAAAATGGCATGATAAGCTGCAAGATAAATGCTAGAAATCAAGTGGAAGATACAAGAGAAAGACTAGCTAAACACTAGCAAAACTCAAGATTTAAGACCAATATACTAGCATGAAAAGACAAGGTTGTTGTAAACAATTTCTTCAGAAAATTATATCAGCCTTATGGATGTAACTATAAAGTGTTGCAGCAATAAAATCATCCACTAAACTCCTCCAAACTTTGCCAATAAGTGCGCTAGAGAAAGTAATACAAGTGTGAAAACTTTGGGCAATTTCCAGTGGTTGATAAGAGAGTTATTAAGCAATTGAGTTAGGGTTTTCTGCAGCCCTAATGGTTGAAGATGTAAATTTATAACAACATCAAAAAATATTCCTATTATGGGGATGCCCTAGTGGTTGTGAGGTGCTCAAGGCACAAGGAAAACAATCCAAGTTGCAAAAAGTAAATATGACAATAAATTTTGTTTCCCAATGCAATATTTTGTTTCTCCAATGAAAGACTAGTGCCTTTAGTTATGGGCTAATGGGGTCAAAAAGAAAGAGCTAGGATTACTAAACCCTTGGGGGTGTAAATCCTCTTACTTCCCAAGGTAAGTAACATAGCTAGGGTTTGAACATGAAGGGTGTGTTGCACCTATTTTGTCACCTAAATGAGCAAAAGAGAGGTGCTTACAAGCTTAGTTGGGTTAGCTAAGCAAGACAACGGTAAATGAAAGGGTTAGAAGAATAAACATAAAAGACTAAGCTAAGAATTAAAATAGGAGGGGAAAAAACAATTAAACTATTGTGCATAAGGACATAAGAACAAGAAACAAACAAGACTCATGTCACCAATGGAAATGATTGTATTAGTGAAAAGAAAACACCAAAGAGAAAGGGGACTTTGGGTCTCTTCTTCCTCCAAGGGAGGGCTCTTGGACCCCCAAGATTGAGCTCTTATTACAACTTGAAAACTTGAAAGAAATGGTGAAACAATCCCAAGCTAACCCACTCAAAAGGTGATGTGGATTGCCCATATGGAATGGTGCTAATATGCTCTTAATGAGAAAAGATGTTTCCCCAACAGAATAGCAACAACATATCCTTGCAAATGAATTCCTTGAAGATGTAGTGCACCCATGGTCTTGTTTTATAGAACCACTTTGAGGTATTGTGCAACCAGCTTTTAGTGTGAAAAGGGGTTGTTTAGGGAAACTTTAGGTCTTTGACCAACCACCCAGCCGAGATTTGGATGTCAAATTGACTTGGAAGCTGAACCAGAAGTGGGTGGGAGGCTGACCAACATCATAAATGCATCGTTCTTAGGTGTGTGCTGCTTTTAGCGTCCACAGTCGTGCATCATGCGCATGTGTGCTTTTCCTGCATTTCTTGATGGCGCATGTGTGCGCGCGCCCTGTATAGTCATAGTGCATCCTGATTTTATAACTGGTGGGATAGTTTTGGACCTTTTGGAAATGTTTTTTTGGTAATTTTGGCCCATGGGTGAACTAATAGTTGTTTGAAGATGTTGGATTCCTGTAACCATTTGCGGATGAAATTTGAATGATAACAGATGCCCCCTCATGGATGAGGTTAGGAGCATACGGATAGTCGAAATTCATCAATGTTTCTTCTACTGAGAGTACAGTTGTAGGAAAGAGCGATAGTGAGAGTATCAAGAGTAACTCGTTAGAGGGAGAAGGGAACCTGTAGGACCCAACCTTTCGCAAGGTGAGGAAAATAAATTGTGTACAAACGAGGCAGGCATGCCCCATTCTCGTGTCATGTAACTCAAAAAAGGGTGTTGTACAATATCTGAAACTGTGTGTTGATGGAGACAACTGCAGTGCCCTCGGGGGCGGTTTTGATAAAGGCAAAGGACAATTATGATGAGGAACAATATTCTGAACAGTAGGCAATAATACCTGTAAAAAGTATCACGGAGTCTATGGGCATTGATATCCCAACAAAGTTCAGAGGTCTTTGACAAATATAAAAAACAACTGCAATAGTCGCAAAGTAAGACCCATGGTAACATGAGAAAGTGTTGAAGTCGAATGTTATGGGGGTCAACGACAGCAAAGAGCAATGATGGTTCTCCCTGTGTCGTCTAAGACTCCTCATTGTAAAGGTAATGAGAGTCAAGATACTATCGCCCTTCTGGAAACTGTGTTGATGTCAACAAAAAGGAAGACACAACTCCAAGAAGCAAAGGGCTTCATGAAATCCTTTAGGTGAGGTCGGGAAATGAGGAGGCACATGGATGAAGTCGATATGCATGGAGACTCAAGACTTCCCTTGGTTGGGGATATATGCGAAGTATAAGTGGTCGTAACCGTTCAACTAGGTCGAGTGTCAGGGGGACAACGAGGTTTAGGATAAGTTGTGCCAGAGACGGAGCAAAGTGAACAAACTCGGAGAGCAGAGGTAGGTGGCCTGTGGGATACTTGGAGTTTATGGATGATGTCAATAGGAGTAGGTGATAAGGAATGCCCCAACCAAGGGCGACATGGGTTGCATTTGCCAAGAAGCTCGCCAAAGGTGACGACAAAAAGCTATGTAAAATGCTGGAAACAACGGCTTAATTACAAAAAGAATTAAAAAATCAGTGGGGATAATAATGCAGATACAGAAACGGGTGCCCCAGTGTAAGATGTCTTGGCCTGAGGATGGCACAAGTTGGTTAAAAAATAAGTGGAGGGTTGGGGCCCCATAGGCGGGTTTCTGTAGTAGGGAAATGTATGGAGGGCAATCTGAAGACGGGAAAACCGACTGTGGATGAAATGGATGGCAAATGGTGTTGCGAGAGTGCAGTCAAAATAAAACCGTGAGGAAGTGCCCTGGGAGTCCATTGGGTAGGCTAGCAAAATGAAGTGAAGGAGTATGTGGCTGATTCGCGACATGATGTAAGACTATCAGGACTCCCATCCCTAAAGGTTGAAAATAGCATGAGTGTCAAAGTGCCAAGGGGGGCTATGAAGGGGACAACTCATGTGGGGGAGAGTGCTACCGAGTGACAGTACCCAAAATGCAGTGGAGGTGATAGTACTGCAGAGATGAATATAGGGACCCTAAAGGCAAATTTTAGAGGGTGTGACTAGAGATGCAATTGAGATTCAAAGGGAATGATTACATGCCAGTGTCGATTATATACCTGAAGGGGTTGCACTAGTGTGTGATGATCAAGTACCTACACACATGACAACCAAATACTCGACGTGAACAATATCGGAAGATAATCGAACATATAACTGTTTATTTGATAATTTTGAACATGAGCATGCGTACCTGAATGGGGTATGGAAAAATGGCTCCCCGGGGGCTAAGGATGAAAAATGGCTCGGGGAATTTCTTGATGTAGATGATGGGGTGTTGATCCCGTGGCTGAAGACGGATCGAAAAATGGACGCTCGGAACTCCCATAATTGAGTCTAGAAGTTTTGCCTGCTAAGATTGATGTCATCGTCAGACTTCCACCCCCCAATACTCAAAAATAGGTGAGAAGATTTATTAGACATGCTGGATGCTACCAATGATTTATTGAAAATTTCACAAAGA
>JZKD02S1673304.1:445623-485858 GCA_000966675.3 Picea glauca
TTTAGGCCATTAGTTGTAATTATACCTCCTAGTCTCCTATATATACCAAGGAGACACTTTCATTTTGAATCATCTTGTACTTGAACATTTAAGTGGGGTAAAAGGAGGTTGCCCCTTAGAAGAGGCTTATTATCTGAAATTGTCTCTTTTTCAAGGCATTGAGTACTTTTCCTGAGGTTTTTCTATGCTATATTGATGCTTGGTTCTTAACAGTTGAGCAGAGAAGGGGCACACTTTCTGGGGTGGGACATGCATGTGGGGAATGAGGGGATGTAGGCTGTTAGTTGAGTGAGAACCTGTGACATAGTCTTTCTTTTTGTCTATGAGCCTTTAGCTTGGTTAGGAATCCATTTACCCGAGTGGAGTTTAGTCTCAGCTCGGGGGTGACTCACTATTGAGAATGATGAATAGTGTGGTCTAAGGTTGGGAGGTTTGTGTAAGGTCTGCACGCAATTGGTGATATGCTTACAAAGATAAGTGTTAACTGTGTGATAAAATTACATGTTGCATTTTTATTTATGTGATTATTTTATGGGCTTATCTCACGTGTGTTTATAACTGTCTGAATGTTTATGGGTATTTCCTGTATATGCCGCATGTCTATGTTTACTGTTATTTCAGTGTGAATTCGTGCATTTACGTAATGTATTTGTTGGTTACCTTTTATATGTAAATCTCCCGTAAAATTGTTGTGTGAGTATGTTTTAAATGCATGCAGTTAGATTTTTTTTTATGTGTCATAGCTTAGTTGGATGCTGGGTATGTTACGGTATGTTCTGCAGAGAGAGCAGAGAGAGTTCTCCGACGTAGAGTGGCCTGACATGGATGGCCGGGGACATTAAAATATGGTATCAGAGCTTCAGTTTTCAACACTGAGCCTAGATGGGCCGAGAAACTTGAGTTGAAGCGAATGTCACATAGGATTGATTTCGAAGTGGCCAAATTTCGAGTTGCAGAGCGTCCAACTACATTACGGTACATAAATTGGGAAAGCCCCAATTTCAGTTGGTAAATTCAAGGGGAAATTGAGAAATTCATCCATGTGGTAAGATATTATTGATTTAATATTTGTTCTAGAAAATTCAAACCCGGAATTGGTCGAATTTGAAGTTACAGTAAAGCCATGACAGATGGAGCGAAATTTGTAATTAAAATTCCAAATTCGTGAATTGATTTGGGTGAATTCATTCTATGAATTTCAACCCACAATGATTTGTTATTGCAGAGGTTGAATTGGTGTTATCGGGGTGAAATTGAACAAATTTCATGGTTGCAGAATGTCTATGGTAAATTGAGGAAAAAGTTAGGAAAAAGCCCCAATTTCTGCAATAGAATTCATGAGGAAATTGATGCGTATAAAAATGAATACGCATAGATGGGTGCACTAAAAATGAAGGATGCACAGTAAAAGGCTTATGATATGTGAAAATTGATTACCGCATGGAAAATCGTTGGTGTGGTGGTGTGCGCGCTAAATTTGGGTACTGCACGGACAAATGTTGGCATGCTGGTGCGTGTGCTAAAATTTGGCGCCGCGCGGAAAATGTTGGTGTGTGGATGCGCATGATAAATTTAGAATTGCATAGTGTGCGTATGCATAAAATGTGTTCGTGGTGTGCACACTCAATAAAATGGTGCACGTGGTGTGCGCAGTATTGGCAGAGCGCAGAGGAGTTTGGTTGATGCATGTGCGATATGGGTATATGTTGTCGTGCGGAAATTTTAGTCAATGGTGCATGTAGAGTATTTGTGCGTGGTGAGGGTGTAATAAACTATGGCATGATGCAACACATACAGGGAAATGCATGCGTAATATTAGTGTGTGATAAAAAAATTACATGCAACAGGCAATAGTGCCAGAACCAAAACTACGCGCGGTGGATTTTGGCGCGCGACACAAAAGTAGTGCATGCAGTTATTGGTGTGAAAGAGAAGTGTTACATAGTGATTATAGTTGCGTGAAGTAGGATTTACCTTAGGGTGTTGTTGCATATACTATATATGGGTGTACAGGTTGAATTTTGTGTGCGCGAAGTTGTTTTGAGGGTGAACAACAACAAAAAATCAATGATTTTCTGCGACGTTTTATATCATTTGAAGATCATATTTTTGGGGACATGCATACAAATTGTTGGGACTTAGTTCATTTTCACACACTCTTCCATCATGAAACCATCATTCAGCCATGAATCCATGATCATTTTCACTCATATAGTCAGTTATCATTCAGACATTCATTTCACGGTACCTGAACCTGTATCCATGGCCATTTTGTGAGGGTGTAGCTAGTTAGCTTGGGAGCTGGATTGAAGACGCAGGTTGTCAGGCCCATGGGATTTTGAAGAGGCGGGTTTTCAGGCCCGTGAGAAATTCTCTGGGTGAGAGAATTGTTGGGGACTGATTTCCTGAAGGTGCTAAAATGCAGCTATAGTGCTCTGAGACTTCCTGTTTGGCCTATTGCTAAAGCCCGGAAAGGA
The DNA here is from genome assembly GCA_000966675.3 of Picea glauca. Classification (NCBI taxonomy): domain Eukaryota; kingdom Viridiplantae; phylum Streptophyta; class Pinopsida; order Pinales; family Pinaceae; genus Picea; species Picea glauca. The sequence continues at coordinate 448,101 of JZKD02S1673304.1, forward strand.
AGTCGGGCAGCCGAAGGACTATTGAGAAGAGAAGGGGCACACTTCCTGGGGTGGGATAGGCATGTGGGGAATGAGGGACTGTAGGCTATTAGTTGAGTGATCACCTATGACAGAGTCTTTCCTGGTCTCTATGAGCCTTTAGCCTGGTTAGGAATCCCTTTACCCAGGTGGAGTTTAGTCCCAGCTCAGGGGTGACTCACTGTTGAGGATGATGAACAACGTGGTTTAAGGCTGGGAGGTTCGTGGAAGGTCTGAACACAATTGGTGATATGCTTACAAATATAAGTGTTAATTGTGTGATAAAATTATATGCTGCATTGTTATTTACGTGTTTATTTTATGGGCTTATCTCATGTATGTTTATAACTGTCTGAATGTTTATGGGTATTTCCTATATATACTGCATGTCTATGTTTACTGTTATTTTAGTGTGAATTTGTGAATTTACATAATGTATTTGTCTGTTAAGTTTTATATATAAAGCTTCTGCAAAAGTGTTGTGTGTGTATGTTTTAAATGCACGCAGTTAGAAAAATATTTATGTGGAATAGCTCAGTTGGATGTCGGGTATGTTACGGTATGTTCCACAGAGAGAGAAGAGAGAGTTCTTTGGCATAGTGTGGCCCAACATGGATGGCCGGGGACATTACAATACACCCCAGAAGGTTGTCTCCCACCTCATCTCTTCTACGTAATTATCCTCAACCCCCTCAGATCCATCTCTTATGCTCCTGGACGTCATTTCTGAGAATGGGAAAGGACATGTGGGTTTATGTGCTAAATTTGTTGGCAAGAAGGAAAATACTCCCTCCCCAATAAGGAAAAGAGCGACTTCATATCTTAAGTTGGCTCAAACATTTATCATAGCTTCAAACACATCTTCGTAGGGTGATAAACATTTTTGGGCAACACATTCAACTCGACAAGAACAAGGCTAGGAATGAATTGAAGGATTCTTTAGATACAACATGAATTAGATTATCTATGTTCATTGGTCATCTCCATTCAGTGCAGAGCGAGAATTATGGAATCCAAGGTCCTTACAGTGCTAGAGTTGACAATGAACCACAAGAAATCCTTTCAATCATTGCACAACTAGGTAGACACACTCAAAACTTAGCTGGAATAAATTCAACTTCAACCAACATTTCATGGGCAACAGGGAATCGCTCCAGGAGGTTTGAGATCTACTAATTCCAGCACAAGGCCACAATTTTTCCCTGACCTCAACACTTTGGTACTAGAGGACTAGGATGAAGAAATGGAATATGCAAAAGAACATAACAGGTTCCCCCCCTAGTTTCAATTTTCATGAACTTCCAATTTTAGTGTTGTTTAGGAGTTTTCTACAAGATCTATTCTATTAGAATTTTTGAATGGAATGTCTGTCAAAATTTTGTGATACAATGTAATACTCAAGCCCAACATAATATAGCCTCAGTTCTGGAACTTCTTCCCCTATGGTGGGATTTATTGCCTCTGTATGTAATTTTTTGTCTTAGAGCAATCTTTATATAATAATAATTTCCTAGTTTGAGTAAAAAAAAAAGCCTTCCTTTCATTTTCTTCATTCTTTTTCCTCTTGTTGAACTTTATCTCCCATCTCCATAAAATTGGTCTGGTCTTTCATGGAGGATGAAAATTGTGTTTTGTTTGGGAAATGAATGGTTGTGATGTAGAGAGATAAACTTAGGGGAGAATGGCCACCATAGATTAAATCTATGCTAGTTATAGACTATAGTCAAACTATTAAATGCATAAATTTGCTAAGGGTTTCCTTGGTAGAAGAATTTTAATGGTTGCATTACTATCCCAAATCTCCTTGAAATATATCATTGACAGGAATCCATCTTTCAAGAATTATTAAATTGTAAAATGAATGATTTGTTGAGGTCACTAGTACAATGAATATATTTTTCGACAATTTACCGATGAATTTGCGTCAAAAAAATGTCTCATGTCCGACGAAGCCTTGTTGGGCCCTTCATTTTGAAGACTGCCAAGTTTTGTGGAACAATATATCACACTAACAATGGATCCAAGTGGTGGAAAGCTATGCGCCAACATTCCAGTAGGGAAAATAGTCACAAGTCAGCTGGAAAAAGCAGCGGAAAGAGCCATAACCTTTGAGCACATGCCAAAAATAAATGAAATCAAGAAAGCACAATGGTAGAATCAAGAAGCAAAGAAAGTTCTATGGAAAATATATAAATCATGGAGCCATGTAACAAATTGGGTTTGGTTGGTTGTGTTGAGGGGTATGAGATCCATTTAAATCAACAGTAGGAACCAAACCCGCCTTAAAGGCCCAATTAGACTCTGTAATGTTTGATGGTGGAATGGTTCACCAGATATTTCAATCTAGCTAATTTATCGATGGGATTTACTTTGTGATTGATAGGATGTATTTCTATGAAATTTCCTCCTTCAGATTAAACATTCTTTTTTTTGTCTTTTCTTTTATTAGACGAGTATGATAAAATGAGATGTGCTGGTATAAATCAACTGATAGAAGAAATTCTTAAATACTAAAGAAGGCTGAACTTGGGATAACCCTCGTGATCAAGCATGAAGACACATATATTCACACCTATTACAAGCCTAGTACTAATACATTAACTTGTTGGTATTTCAACATTGTCTGAGATACAATTATCATAAGAAAAATACGCATGTAATAAGATGATTGCAAGAAAAATAGTTTCCTTAGCTCTAACATCAATCACACATTAACACAACGATTTGATTTCCATCATTAAGAACAAAAGAACTACAAAAATATTGAAACATATAGCTTATCAATAGATTTAGAAACTCTTACTCGTTACATGATCAATTACCGAAATAAGAGTTGGAAGTAATTCCTCCTCAATCCAATCACATAACACCTTTGATGAATTTTTTTTTTTTCTCTGGTCCTAAACAAGACTTCTCAATTAAGGTTGTTCATAAATATTTCTTTACAATTCTCAAAAGAGGGTCTTTTCCCAAAACCATCGACCCTTTCTAAAAGGTCAATCCCCTTATTTGTAAAGAATCACTAACTAAAAATAGCTGCTACAAGTTTAAGTTAAGTAAAACAAAATATTGCCACGTGGTGCTTGATCTCTTTGTTCTATGGAAATCATCTCGTGGTTCTATTGTAGTGGATGAGTATTCTCATATTCTGACCACTTGACGAAGAGATTCTCGCATGTGTTAGCATACGAAAATCTATGCTGATTCATCGGGGCTAAAAAGATTTATTTCACTTCTACTACATGTTCTCTCTATTTGATTATTTTGGCACTCAAATGCTGCTGAACTGCACGATCCTTGATCGGATGTTCCATAAACTTATGTATTTGACCCGGTGCCATGATTTCCACCTGTGCGATCTCCACTGCCCATGCTGAGTCTTGTTCTTCATGTCGCTTGACTATGTCATGTAGGTCGACAAAGTCTTCACGTGAGCTGAATTCTGGGAGGCCAATGCCTTTCATCTCCCTATTGATATTTTCCCAGCCTTTTTTGCACTTGGCCCACTTCTTCTGTATCTTCCGTTGAGGTTCTTGGGCCATACTTACCCAGTATTCGGTTGCTTTCCTAATTTGAGAGATGTTGCTATCCCTTAGAAATCAAATACCATGCTCCTTTGCATCTCGACCCTTTTGCACTATGATGATGTAGTCAATTCTTTCTACCACTTGGTATGATTTTTCATGCCATATCTCCACGTCCTTGCAGGTTTCTAGTGCCATAAGGGTATATTCTTGGAAATAGGCTATACCTGCAGTGAAAAGATGTCGTTATTTTGTGAACTTTGCATAAGCATATTGGAACTCACTCTTTAGAAACACCATGGCATGCATTGAGTCTTGATAATATTTTTCCAAATGGCACAGATAATATAACTCCTTTAGTGTAGCAACCAGTTCCTTTTCATATCTCCTTGCTTGATCCAATGTGGCATCGGTGATAGAAATCCATGCACCAATGAGCTCAGATGTATTTGTGTGTTCTGTGCTAAGCAACTTCTCCTTCGTGGTGATGAGAATCGAGCTATCCAACACAAGTCTTCTCTTCTTGGTGGTCCTCTTCATGATATATTTCCTCTTCCTATCATAAGAAATTACATGTATATCGATGACCTCATCAATAGGCTCAGGGATTTGTTGTTCTCCCCATGTTAGAGTGTTTCCCAAGCTCCTTGCTGTATGTATTTGTTCCAGGACTAGTTCTTGTACTTCTTTCATATGTCCCGATGGATGGACCTTCGTTTGGTGTTCATAGGATGGTGAGGTATCGAAAAAAATTGAAGAGTCAGTGACATGTTCAGTACCTACTTGGTGATCAACTATTGGGGTGCCGATCTCTTGTTGTTGCACTTCCTCTTTTTTTCCACCTGATCCTAGCTCCTCCCCGGGGCTGTCTTTCGAGGTCCATGACAGGTCGAGAAACACAGTGTCTAAGACACTTTCAGCCTCATGGTCCCCCTGCGGAGGGTTTTGAACTGATGCATCGTGACTTGGAGTAGATTTTCCCCCAGGTTGCTTCTCCTCTGTGTTGGGTTACGAAAAAGGTATAAATATCTTCCTTTTTCCGACAGTTCATGATATAATTTTGATTGATTCTTCATATAGTTAGGGATAAATAGGAAAGAACATGATTAATATGTCTCTTAGGATTGTTATTGAAGTTTTATTAAATAGATTCTAAATTATGATTGGAATGGTTTGATTTTGTTGCATAATTGGATAAATAACTGTCAAAGATAACCAAAGAGATCTTGGCTATGTGCAAGCTATTGGAGGTTGAAGACTTTTTAGGCGCAAAGCAGTTTTGAAGATAATGCATTTTCTATATTGTAACTTTATAATAGTAAAGAAATACTGAGGATCTTTCGATCCTCAGGATAGCTTGATTTACCTAGACTATTGTAATATATAAGAGGGTAATAGATCCAGAAAAAATAAGAAAAAAATGCATTCAAGTATTTAGATTCAGAATTGCTCTGCACAAGCAGATTTTGTAAATGTTTCACCAGTTATGGAATCAATGAAAGTCTTGAGTGTTTCTACCATTTCTGTTCTTTGAGTTTCTCGTAGAAGTACTTCTGAAGACCGAGGGCCCAGTCTAAAGGAGCTATTGTCTCATTCTGTAATTGTATCAGTTCAAATTTTGATTTCTATTTTGTGATTCAGATCTCTTTTATAATAGCCAAGGATAAATGCATAAGTGTGTTAATGATTTTATGATTGTTTGCGTATACAAGACATACATTTCCATCAGTTACTAATGATTGTCATTGTGATTTCCATTTCTGAAGTTGTTTCTTGACAGTTCCTCACATTTACATTCACGTTGTTCCTTTTCCTTAGATTTACGATTGTTGTTCCTTTCGGTTAAAGTTACGATAGTTGTTCCTCTCGGTAAAAGTTACATTAGTTGTTCCTTTTGGTAAAAGTCACATTAGTTGTCCCTTCCGATTAGATTACAATTGTTGTTTCTTTTTGTAGGTAGAGTAATTCATTATTTCCTTTCCAGTGATCAGAATTCATAATTGATAGTTAATTTTGCAAGTCCTTAAATAGATTCAATTACTGCTTTTAGTTAAGCGAATTCAATAGATTAATTAGTTCTTTTCTATTTTACAGCATCTTAGTAATCAGATTTCTATTCCATTAGTTCTTAGAATCTTTGGTGAACGTTTAAGGAACTTGATTGTTGGTGAACTCAGATTTGGTTTAGCTACACGATTTTAGTCTACCTGCATAGACTTTGCTGATATTCTTGAGATAAAAGACAAATCTCTGGGTTGATAAATTAATGTTAAACTAAGGTTGTTTTTAGGACATCTTTAGACACCAACATTTTTGCACCCTTGCCGGGGAGAATGTCAAAGGTAGCATAGGTTGTGTCTCTGGAGGACCAGGTATTGAAGACGGAAGGTAAGAACCTATGTAGGTAATAAATAAAATGCTTATGCCAACGCTTACCTCCAGTTGACACTTAAGAGGCTTCATAGGTGTTTTCTTTTGTTGTTGTGTGAAGTGTGTATGACTAGAAAGAAGGATCTTGAAAAACCAAAAACCCCCACCAAAAATTACCAAAACCCAGGGTTCGGTGATCCCTGGAAGAATCACTTTCATAGACGAAATCATCAAAAAGGGTGAATCTCAAGATTTGGTTGGACCTAGGAAAGGACCCACCCGAATCCCTCAGGCAGTAGTTTCACCAACTACGACCCACACTGAGATTCATAGAAAAATTGAAGGGACTAAGCGAAGCTTTTAGAATACAGATCTCCCACTACTCAACCCCTTAGAAGAGGGGAGATCTAATAATATGAGGAGGAAATAGGAGAAACTAGTGGGGTTGCCAAGGCATACCCACCATCACCACCTAACCCTAAGTCTCCTGTGAAAGAAGAAGGCATATCCGAAATCCCAGATAAAGGGAGTGCAATAAAATTCCTTGGAAGACCAAATAATCAACAGTTTCAAATAGAATACCCAGATCAAGAACCTCCTGAAAACTTTTGGCACATTTTCGATCAAATGGCACAACCAAATCAACAACAAACTCAGACCTCCACGCTGGAGTATCCAATAGTTGACCCAATTGAAAATGCCCCCATGAAAGAAATCCCCTTACAAAATCTGCCAACCTTCCATGGATTGATTTCAGAAGACCTAGATGCATTCCTATTTGAATTTGATGTCCTATGTAGAGGGTATGATTACACCTCCGAACCCCCAAAATTAAAACTATTCCTCTCTACCTTGAAGGGAGCATCCCTACACTGGTTCATGGGATTGGGAGGTGGAACCATCAATTCATGGGACCAGATGAAACAAACCTTCTTGTTAAAATATCAGGATTATTACAAAACCAGAGACCTAAAAGACGAAATCTTTCAAATGACTACAAAAGAAAATGAATCAATAGAAGAATATGTCGAAATATTTCAGTATAATTTGCAAAGATCACCCTATGGTACATTGCCAGGTGAAGTACTCAAAGAAACTCTGATCAAAGGCATGAAAGATGAATGGGTAGAAACATTGAATTTAATGGGGAAAGGTGACATTTATCAGGAAACTTATGAAGACATTGTTTTATTATGTATTAGGTGCTCACGAGGAAGTACACGGACCAGGTCAGGAATGCGGATGTCCCTCACAAGAAACAACAATATCACTAGTGGGGGTGTTATGCGAGTTGAAGTTGGTAATCTCCTAGAAAATTTTAAAACAAATATTTTGAGCACTCTGACTACACAATTTGATGTATTGCAGGCCAAACAAAAAAAGGTAGAAGCAGAGCAGATCTTGGCTATATTTTTCCATAGGTGCAGAAAGAAACATGGTCCAAGGGAATGCCCCTTGGATATAGTTCAGGGTTGCGCTATTTGCGCCAAGGATCACGACACAGATGAATGCCCATCACTCTCGGGATTGAAAGTTGTATTCAAAGAAGCAGAAGAGGAAACAAAACCATTATATCTGATGGCTCAGTGCCGTCAGTGGTAGTCTCGGCCTCAAAATACATTTTAGGACCCTTCCTCTTTCTTTCCTAGACAGTATAATCAACAACAAAATTTTGGCAGCACATGGCAGGGTCCGCCATTTACTAATCAAAACTGGTAGCCCCAACAATATCCACCTGCACTTCCTACTTGGCCAAACCAGCCTGCCACAAACCCCAACTGGAAAAATCAACCAACTACAAGTTCCAATTGGCCCAATTTGCAATACCCCACCTCATCCTGGAAAAATTCAAATAATACCTACCCTCCATAATGACCTAACTGGATTGCCCAAAACCCGAATTGAAACTAGAATTGGCAGCGCCCCATGGGGATGAATAACCAACCTATGGGGATGACCTCTCAAACCCAACCCCCGTTACAAACTTCATTCCCATTGCTCCAATCACAATTGCACCCTCAATTACCTACCCAACCCCACCTGAATCCCAATAATAGACCAGCTCAGCTTGTCCAAATTATGGAAAGTGGAGAAGGGGAAATCAATCTAGTAGGATGCAATGAACTTCGGTTAAGATCAGGGCACATAATCTCCCCCGAACAAAATGATGTTCCCCAAGAACAGGGGAATGAAAAACAACCAGCAATAACACCCTTGACTGTGGTAATAACAAAAGAAATCAAGCAAGGGAGGAACACAACTGAATCACAAGACTCTGATAAGGATGCAATTCCCCCCCCTCCGTTCCCCAAAAGACTGATGATAGAGAAACCCACCGTATATCCTGAATTTGACATTGTAGGGGAACTCAAGAATTTATACATCAAAATCCCACTCCTGCAAGCCCTGCAAGACATACTGATCTATGCAAAGACAATCAAGGAGCAATGTGGGAGGAAGTCCGTCAGAAAAAATAAAAATAAAAAAATCATCATCAACAGTTCATGTAGTGGGAGCCTTATCTGATCTAATTTTGGGTAGAGAAACACTAGTCAAATATGCAAATCCAGGGAACCCCATAGTAATAGTTCAAATTCAGGGTTGTTCCTTTCCAAACACCCTAGTTGATTTGGGGGCAACTATCAATATTCTAACTATGGAAACCTGTAATGCCCTGGGTCTTCACTCTTTTGACCGAACCCGATTATGTTGCAATTGGTCGATCGATCAGTGGTCAAACCAATCGACACACTACATAATATAGCCATTTCAGTTGATTCCTGGGAATATCCCGTATATTCTCTCATTATCAACCCAAGAAGTAGACTTGAAGGGAATCCATTGATATTGGGCAGACCATGGCTCACGACAGCTGATGCGTACATAGGTTGCCAATCAGGTACAATGACAATTTCTCGAGGAGGGGTTACAAGGAACCTCATCTTATATCCTCCATCCAAACCCGGTCCAACGATCGTACACTCGCAATTGCCACCACCACGATATCCAAAGAAGGATCTGTGTGCCCCACTCACGATGGAAGAAGCCCTCAAGCTCAAGAATCAGCTAGAGGATGCTGTAATCAGTGGGTTTATTAACAACCCAACTGTTGTAAGTAACCCAACATGCCATATGCTCCAAGCTGTTCTAGACTGTGAAGCATAGGGAGACTCGTTGGAAGATTTAATGGAACAACAAATTCTGACTACTGCTGTTCACAACAGCAAATACGTTGAGATCACACTAGGGAAGTCTCTGAACATTAATGCCAACCTAGAAGAGAAACAACAAAAAAATCTAATCCGAACTCTCTCTAAATACCAGCAAGATTTTGCCTAGGAGTACTCTAATATGAAAGGTATTGATCCACAACTCTGCACACACCACATTTATATTGAGAAAGACGTTCGACATATCCTACAACCACAAAGAAGACTGAATCCTTACCTCAGAGAAATTGTTAAAGAAGAGCTACAAAAGCTGTTGGACGCAGATTTTATATACCCTATCTCAGATAGTCGATGGGTTTCCCCATTAGTCATCATACCAAATAAAAACAGGAAGTGGCAAATTCACGTTGATTACAGGGAACTAAACAAAGCTACTCAAAAAGATCATTTTCCATTACCTTTCATCGATCAGGTCCTGGATACCTTGGCAGGGAAGAAATTATTCTCTTTCCTAAATGGTTTTAGTGGCTACAATCAGATCCAGATTACCCCAGAAGATCAGGATAAAATGACATTCACATGTCCTTGGGGTACCTTTGCCTACAAAGTATTGACCTTTAGACTTTGTAATGCTCCATCTACATTCCAAAGGGCCATTCTGAGCATATTCAGTGATCTGATTAGCGAAGGGATTGAAGTCTACATGGATGATTTCACCCCGTACGACGACAACTTCGATCAAGCGTTTAATAATTTGGAGAAGGTATTGGAACGGTGCATCGCTACCAGGTTATGTTTAAGCCACGAAAAATGTCACATGATTATGACAGAAGGTGTGGTATTAGGGAATTACATTTCTGTAGATGGAATTAGAGTAGACCCAACAAAAATTGAGGTAATTCTTAATCTACCTACTCCACACACACAATTTGAGGTATGTAGTTTCCTTGGTGCTTCAGAATACTATCGCAGATTTATGCTTAATTTTTCAAAAAACGTTGCACCCTTACATGCTTTGATAGGTAATGTATAATTTCAATGGTCTAACAAATGTGATGTGGCTTTTGCAGGACTCAAGAAACTGATCTCAACAATGCCAGTGTTGAGAGGACCTAATTGGAAAATACCATTTCAAATTTCCACCGATGCCTCAGACATTGCCATAGGTGCTGTTTTGGGACGGGAAGAAGAAAAGAAACCCTACACCATTTATTTCATTAACAAGAATCTAACTCTAGCCAAACTTAATTATACAGTAACAAAGAAAGAGTTCTTAGCTGTTATACATGCCATCAATAAATTTTGTCATTATATAACAGGCTATCCAGTTATCCTGTATACTGATCATTCTTCCATTAGATATCTAGCTAATAAACCAATTACTAATGGACGGGTCACTCGATGGTTATTATTATTATAGGAATTTGATATCACCATCAAAGATTGACCTGGGAGAGAAAATCTTGTCGCAGACTTCTTGTCCCGCATCCCAAAAATAGATGACTCATTAACAATTGAGGACCAATTCCCAGATGAGCATCTGTTTGTTTTCGACACAAAACCACCTTGGTACGCTGATGTAGAAAACTATCTAGCAGTGGGAATATTACCGAAACATTTATCATCAAAGGAAAGACGACTGATCATCCATCATAGTGCACGATTCACTTGGATCAATGGATATCTTTTGCACACAGGATCTGATCTCCAGATTCAGCGATGCGTACAAGAGGACAAAATCCATGACATATTGAAAGCAGGACATGACGAGCCCTGTGGGGGGCATTTTGCAGACCGCAGGACTGGAAAAAAAATATTACAGATGGGCTATTATTGGCCCTCAATATTCAGATATGCCAAGAAATATGTTCAGACATGCGACAACTGTCAGCGGATGGGGAAACTAGGTCAGGTTGATGAAATTCCCTTGAAAACACAACTAGTCATAGAACCATTTGAAATATGGGCGCTGGACTTCATCGGCCCCTTTAATCCAAAGTCAAATCAAAAGGCCTATATTCTCATTGCAACGGAATACATGACCAAATGGGTAGAGGCAGAAGCTTTACCAAATGCAACAAAAGAAGTAGTCATCAAATTTCTTTTCAAATTGTTTGTATGATATGGACTACCCAGAGAAATAATTACTGATGGAGGGTCACAATTTACAGGCCATAGAATCACCGCCACCCTGGAAAACTATCACATGAAGCATAGAGTTACTTCTCCATATCATCCACAGGCAAATGAGCAAGTAGAAAGCACTGATAAGGTCCTAGAGGCAATCCTGATGAAGACTGTCTTAACAAACCGACAGAATTGGGATACTGAGCTCCCAAATGCCTTATGGGATTATCATACAATTTGGCGCAACACCACCAACTACTCTCCTTACCATCTAGTCTATGGTAAAGAACCCATCTTCCCAATCAAATTCGAGATCAAGACCCTAAGAATGGCCCAAGAAATTGGACTAAATGTTACAGAAGCACATAAACGATGCCTTCAACAACTCAATGAATTGGATGAAGCACACTTGTCTATTGTAGAGCACATAATTGTTTTCCAATGATAGAGAGAAACCTGGCATGACAAGCATATCAAGAAGAAATCGTTCAAGAAAGGTGACTAGGAACTCCTCTATGATTCCAGATTTCAAGACTTTCCTGGGAAATTATAGACATGATGGCTAGGGACATATGAAATTAACGGAGTCCATGATAATGGCACGATTACTTTGAGCACCATTGATGGGTCTGGATCACCCTTTCTGGTCAATGGACATCAGCTGCAACTTTACCACCAGCCACCTTCAAAAGATTCTTTCTATCAAGAAGTAAGTAAAGACCCTACGATGTAGATTTTGGCTGGATGGAAAGGTAACCCAACCACCCCAACTCCATAAATGATGTATTCTATTTATATTGTACATACTGTACATAGTTTTCCAACTGAGTGGTTAGTTTATCTTTGTTTTATAAAAAGTCATCTAGGAAACAAGAATCAGGACAGATAACTACAATTAGCACCTTCTTCTGTTCCATACTCATGTTTTGTTTTATTACACAGACTCTGTCTTTTACATGTTAATGACAAATTTTGTTCCTTTTTTGCACGCCTGTTGTTCCTTTTTGAACGGAACAACTGTTGTTCCCTTTCTCGCACGCCTGATGTTCCATTTTGAACAGAACAATTGTTGTTCCTTTTCGTGCAACTGCTGTTCCTTTTTTGTGCGCCTGCTGTTCCTTTTTTGAACGGAACAACTATTGTTCCTTTCCGCACAATTGTTGTTCCTTTCTCGCGCACCTGTTGCTCCTTTCAAATGGAACAACTGTTGTTCCTTTTCGCGCAATTGTCAATCCCTTCTTTACTATTCAAACACTAGCCATTCCTCCGTAAGTGTGGCTTTCATCAAATAATTTTCACCAATACTGTTTCTAATCATCATTATAATGATCTGTCATTATTTTGTGGATGGTCCCTCACACCTTATCAATTTTTTTTTTCATGGAATAATCTCTCCGAAATATCTTAAACCTCCTTCATAATCGATCGCCACCATAAGTTGTTTCTTTCCCTTATATATACAAATATACCTGAATGATATTCTACCTCTATATTATAAGGGGTCTTCAACACACTTTTACTTGGCATCTTTACACTTCCTTATACCATCCCTTACTCTTAAGGAGTAGATGATCCTCCCTTAAAATAAAAATAATAATAATAATAATAATAATAATAAATAATATATATATAATAAAATTTTCCCATAAAGAACAGGGGGTCTCATTATGAGCCAACCTACCATGATCATAGGATACTAATGTAAGTGACATTTCCACTATGGCTACCACACCAGGGTAATGGCCTTTGACACTCTCTTTTTTCAAAGGACAAGAAGTCTCATCACGAGCTGACTTGTTCACTTAAGTTACAATCTAGTGAGTGGCATTATCATCATCTGGCTACCAAACCAGGATAATGGTCTTCTTGGGAAAAGACAATTCAAATATTTATTAAGAAAAGATACAAACAAATAAAAGATACACAATAAAAACCTTTTTTCATAAAGAATGGGGGGTCTGATCATGAGACAACCTACCACGATCATAGGATACTAACCTAAGTGACATTCCCACTATGGCTACCACACCAGGGAAATGTCCTTTGACATTTTCTTTTGTCAAAAGACAAGAGGTCTCATCATGAGATAGCTTGTTCACTTAAGTTATAATCTAGTGAGTGGCATTATCATCATCTGGCTACCAAACCAGGATAATGGTCTTTTTGGAAAAAGATGATTCACATGTGTATTAAGGATACATGCTCATCTAAGGGTTAAAAGGCAACCTTGCCAAGGCTATGGACACCTGTGGGCAACAACGACTTTGCCTGTGGTATGGAATATTATCTCAAAATACCAAGTTTCTGCGTGTCTCTAGATCTCCTTCACTCAAATAATGAGGCTATCATATCAGTTATACTAAATCACCCGAAAAAGTAACAATATTATTCTATGTGGAATATTAAAAAAATAAAAATAAAATAAAATAAAAAAATGAACAGATTTAATTTATCTTTGATTGATTTATCCATAAATCATTTTTTTGAACATAGGTGTAATAAATTTACAAATTCCACACATCAAACAAACTATTGTTTAAATGGTTTTTGGTGGCACATGTTTCTTTGAAAATTATATATGATTAGTTCCTATCAGCGGCGACAACACAATCATTACCTCTCACCCGAAAATAACTGCACTCATTTCTTCCGCCTACACTGATGGTTGAGGAAGACCTCTACATTAATGAGGGTGGATGATCAACACACTTCCCAACTAGATGTAATGATTGTAATAAATACGAAACCCACATCTTTATACATTTGTTGGCACTGATATTTTCTATTTTTTGGCATCTGCTTCTCCAAAGATGGTCTAACCAAATTTGTAAATAGGAATGACAGTCGTTCCTTCTTTTTCATAGAAATATGGGTGGAAAAAGTGTGCACAGAGAGCCGACATTACTCCGGATTACAGAACAGGCAAGAGAAATCCTACATCGCCTAAGGTGGACCGAGTACTTCAGCGGCTTGCAAGGATATGACACAAACATCATGCTTGAATTCTTTCAAAACCTACAAGGAGAAATCTCTACGGTGCAAGGCGTACAAATATCAGTTACCCCAAAAATCGTAGCATAAGTCACAGGCCTCCCTAACACAAGAATTCAATGGACAGGGAAGTACACGAAGCTGAGGGAAGCTGTGGAATATTTCACAGAACCTGGGGAAGAATTGGATAAAAAAGGAAAGGGACTTAATCCCAGTACCCTCAGTGAACCATGGAAGGAATTGGTGGGGATAGTTTAGCGGTACCTCACCTATGATGGATGATACGACGTAATTCAACCTCTCCATCTCAAATTGTTGGCAGCCTTGAAGCAATGGTTAGTACTTAATCTACCTTTCTTTTTGCATACCATACTGCATGAAGTTTCCTTAAGAACACAAAAGTCCAAGGATTTTGTGACTGTTATCAGCCACCATAGATTAGTTAAACTTGGGAGAATTTGATTGAGGCCAATAGACCTCCACAACTGGAGCAGGTGACTACCACCCAAAAGATAAATTCCACCACCTCAAACCAAAATTGAAGTAGACCCTGCTCAAATCATTGAGACCCAGACCTCACAGACACAAGCATTAAAAAAAGGAAGAAGAGAACAATGGCTACTCCTAGATCCACCCTTAGGACAAGGAAGAGAAGCAGACAAACTCAGGAAACAACTGAAGCAATTCAGGATGCAACAGAGCACCCTGAAGAACTTCAGATTTTCATAGAACAACCTCTACAGGAAAATGTTCAAGCAATTCAGCAAGCAGAGAATACAACATAAATCATTTTTTTGAACATAGGTGTAATAAATTTACAAATTCCACACATCAAACAGACTATTGTTTAAATGGTTTTTGGTGGCATGTGTTTTTTTGAAAATTATATATGATTAGTCCCTATCGGCGGCAACAACGCAATCATTACCTCTCACCCGAAAATAACTGCACTCATTTCTTCCACCTACACTGACGGTCGAGGACGAACTCTACATTAATGAGGGGGGATGATCAACACACTTCCCGACTAGATGTAATGATTGTAATAAATATGAAACCGACATCTTTATACATTTGTTGGCACTGATATTTTCTATTTTTTGGCATCTGCTTCTCCAAAGCTGGTCTAATCAAATTTGTAAACAGGAATGAAAGTCGTTCTTTTTTTTTCACAGAAATATAGGTGGCAGAAGTGTGCGCATAGAGCCGACATTACTCTAGATTACAGAACAGGCAAGATAAATCCTACATCGCCTAGGGAGGACTAAGTACTTCAGCCGCTTGCAAGGATATGACACAAACATCACACTTGAATTATTTCAAAACTTGGAAGGAGAAATATCTACGGTGCAAGGCGTACAAATCTCAGTTACCCCGGAAATCATAGCAGAAGTCACAGGCCTCCCTAACACAGGCATTCAATGGACAGGGAAATACACGAAGCTGAGGGAAGCTGTGGAATATTTCACAGAACCTGGGGAAGAATTGGATAAAAAAGGAAAGGGACTTAATCCCAGTACCCTCAGTAAACCATGAAAGGAAATGGCGGGGATAGTTCAGTGGTACCTCACCTACGATGGATGATACGACATAATTCGACCTCTCCATCTCAAATTGCTAGCAGCCTTAAAGCAATGGTTAGTACTTAATATACTTTTCTTCTTGCATACCATATTGCATGAAGTTTCCGTAAGAACAAAAAATTCCAAGGATCCTGTGACTATTATCAGCCACCATAGATTAGTTAAACTTGGGATAATCTGATTGAGGCCAATATACCTCCACAACTGGAGCAGGCGACTACCACCCAAAAGAGAAATTCCACCACCTCAAACTGAAATTGAAGCAGACCCTACTCAAATCACTGAGGCCCAGACCTCACAGACACAAGCATTAACAAAAATGAAGAAGAGAACAATGGTTGCTCCTAGATCCCCCCTTAGGACAAGGAAGAGAAGTAGACAAACTCAGGAAACAACTGAAACATTTTCTTGACATTGAAATGTCTTTTCCAGATGACACAACACAGGAGGAATTTATTTTTGAAATAAGAGACCCTCTTGGACAACTAGAGAACTTGGAAGGAACGGAGGGACAACCATCTGTTGGATGGAATGAAGAAGACCTTGAAATCCCTCATAAATAGAAATTGGCCAAAATCCAGAAACAAATTAGGAAATTAAAGAAAGAAAACAAATGGTTGAAGAAAAAGGCTAAGAGGGTTGTGATATTAAAGAAAAAGGTGGGAAAACTCAAGGAGATTATCAAGGAATTGAGGAAATAGTTAGAACTAGCAGACAAGATCCACAGAAGAAATAAAAACAAAAAGGGCAGAGTGTAAAGAAGAAACCCTCTTCCTAAGAAATAAGTTAGTACAACTTCTATAGGAATATAGACTGACCCTGAGGAATCATTGGTAGTTCAGGATGAAGATTCAATTCCTATAGAAACACAAGAGATGGTGGATGCTGAGATACAGACAGACACTCTAATTTTAGAGGAAACAACTCAACTTTTTGAGCTTAATGCTACTATTAGGAGACTAGAGGAAGAACTACTGTAGTCTCAACAAGCCTTGACTCAAAACAGAGGTGAATTACTAACTATAATAGAGCAGTCCCAGGAACAGAGTACTATCATGAATAGACTGGAAGCAGAGCTTGCACAAGCTCAACAAGAATTAATTCGCTCCAGAGAAGAAATGAATGAATATCAAACATCCCAATATCAGGCACAGGGTGCCATCATTGATAAGATAAAAGAAGAATTGGGACAAGCCCAACAAGCATTAACTCAATCTCAAGCACAAAGTGTCACCATCGATAGACTAAAAGTAGAACTTACACAAGCACGTCAAGCATTGGTCCAACACCAACATGGAATGGTAACTAGGACTGAATATCAAAGGGTTGTTAAAGAATTGAAAGACATGACAACAATAGAGGGTGAGACCTATGATGTGCTCACCAGAACCCAAGAGAAGACCAAAAAGGTGCAAATCCAATTGGAAAAAGCTTTGGAGCAAATCAAACACATATGTGATGTCTACTCTAATGCCATCAATTGTAGAGCCCCTGCCACTAATTATGTTTTATTCTTGCTGGAATAATATCTATTGTTGAGAGTGAAGGCCATCAGAGCAGGTAAACCCATTTCATTTACCACTGTACTAGAATTTATTTCATGTTTTAGAGATCAGGAAGAGAAGGTACAATACCTTCTGTGTGAATTATATTTCCACAATTTCATTTTGGAAGAATTTAGAGGAGATAACCTTGGCCTCTTCATAGGGGACATACAGTTCCAGGCATTCCTGTTCTTTACTAGGAACCAGGTCAGATGGGCTAAGGATCACAAAATGTTCATAAATAGGGAAACTGGTTTAGATATTTGGATTAGAGGAGAGCCTCCAAAATCCTTCCCAGCCATCATGCGACACAAGACCTTCATGAAAAGGGCAGGGGTTGTGGACTCATTGGCTCCTATCCATTTACATGTCATCCGTTCAGGTATCACATATTTTATAGAACTCAAGGAAGAAGCTCTTTCTACTTCCAAGATAAGATGGGATGCATCCTCCAATGAGGTTAAAAATAGAGAGCCCTTTGGATTTAGGAATTTCTTTGCAACAACCTTCAGAGTGAAAGGGTATTCTAAAATACTCTAGGAGGAAGGACCTACTTGGATGGGATGAAAGTATAACCCCCCTCTCCTCTGGTTTCTTCCAGAAACTTACCAGAGGGATTATCAAATTAATAAAAAGAGACAGGATGCCGCTTTTGATGAAATCAAAAGAAACAATGGTTTCAGGAGACCTGGTGAACCAACTTTTCCTCCCTACAGTATAACTGCTTTACATGAAAGACTCTAGATTTCATGAGGACATGCAAGAAGGTAAGTGGGAGGGTATGTTGGGTTACGAAAAAGCTATAAATATATTCCTTTTTCCCACAGTTCATGATATGATTTTGATTGATTCTTCAGATAGTTAGGGATAAATAGGAAAGAACATGATTAATATGTCTCTTAGGATTGTTATTGAAGTTTTATTAAATATATTCTAAATTACGATTGGAATGGTTTGATTCTGTTGCAAAATTGGATAAATAACTGTCAAAGATAACCAAAGAGATCTTGCCTATGCGCAAGCTATTGGAGGTTGAATAATTTTTAGGCGCAAAGCAGTTTTGAAGATAATGGATTTTTGATATTGTAACTTTATAATAGTAAATAAATCCTGAGGATCTTTCGATCCTCAGGATAGCTTGATTTACCCAGACTATTGTAAAATATAAGAGGGTAATAGATCCAGAAAAAACAAGAAAAAAATGCATTCAAGTATTTAGATTTAGAATTGCTCTGCGCAAGCAGTTTTTGTAAATGTTTCACCAGCTATGGAATAAATGAAAGTCTTGAGTGTTTCTACCATTTCTGTGCTCTGAGTTTCTCGTAGAAGTACTTCTGAAGATCGAGGGCCCAGTCTGAAGGAGATACTATCTCATTCTGTAATTGTATCTATTTGAATTTTGATTTCTATTTTGTGATTCAGATCTCTTTTATAATAGCCAAGGATAAATGCATAAGTGTGTTAATGATTTTATGATTGTTTGCGTATAGAAGACATAAATTTACACCAGTTATTAATGATTGTCGTTGTGATTTCCATTTCTGAAGTTGTTGCTTGATAGTTCCTCACATTTACATTTACACTGTTCATTTTCCTTACATTTACAATTGTTGTTCCTTTCGGTTAAAGTTACAATAGTTGTTCCTTTTGGTAAAAGATACATTAGTTGTTCCTTTCAGTAAAAGTCACATTAGTTGTCCCTTCCGATTAGATTACAATTGTTGATTCTTTCTGTAGGTAGAGTAATTCTTTATTTCCATTCCAGTAATCAGAATTCATAATTGATAGTTAATTTTTCAAGTCCTTACTTAGATTCAATTACTGCTTTTAGTTAAGCGAATTCAATAGATTAATTAGTTATTTTCTATTTTACAACATCTTAGTAATCAGATTTCTATTCCATTAGTTCTTAGAATCTTTGGTGAACGTTTGAGGAACTTGATTGTTGATGAACCCAGATTTGGTTTAGCTACATGATTTTAGGCTACCTTCATAGACTTTGTTGATATTCTTGAGATAAAATACGAATCTCCGGGTTGATAAATTAATGTTAAACTAAGGTTTCTTTTAGGACATCTTTAGACACCATCACTCTGTAATCAGTATCAGAGTTACCAGTGAGACCTTAGAACTCTTTTCATCATCATATATGGTTATTAGGTCAAATAATGGATTTGGAACACTTGTTTCACCTAGTGTTCTTGGGCTCTCATAGTGGGTTGGAATGGTCACTGATGATCTAATATGTGGTGATGGAAGTCTGGGGTTTTCCAAACTGGTGATTTCCTCTAGTTGTATTGAATCTGAGCCATTTGGCTCCTCTCTGATTGTGATTGGGTCATCCAAGGGTATCCTCATCATTTCTATTAGTTGAGGATCATTCTCTAGTTGGTCAATGACTCTCTAGGTTCCTTCTAGTAACAACAACCCTCTCTTTTGTTTCTCTGTGGTTTCTATTGATCTAATTTATTCTCTAACCCTGAGAGCTTCTTGAGCCGACTTCTTTATTGTATCAACCTGATCATCCATGCTCATAGATTTGAACCTAGTCATGTTTGGGTTAGCTTTCCTCTACAATACCTCCTCCTAGTCCTGAGCACATTCTGAAAAAATCTCATCCTCAAATTTGTCATGCACATATGATCAACAGGACGATACTTGTGAAGTGTGTTGGAGGATTATTCCTATAGGGTCATGCTTGCAAAAATGGCCTGTCGGGAACCTGTATTCTAGCTGACTCAAACCCTCTTGTTTAGCTTGAGCAGTGTCCTTCACTATATAAAACCCCACATGGAAAATGTAGGGTATAAATTCTCGTTTATTGTCCTTAACCAAAGTGGCATTATATCCCTCCAGGATAGTCTGATAACATATTTCTCCTACGATGATCTAGTCTAGGACATGAGCAGGGAGAAAATGTGGTGCTCCAGTGGCCTCGAACACCCTGATATAGGTTATGTGTTCATCTAGATACCAGTGGCTTACTTTGGAGATCATTTTCTTGGCTGCTACAGAAAACCTTGGGCATTCCTTCTTAAATATAATGAAATAAATTTGGGTGATGAATTCATCGCAAATAAGGACATAAGACTTTTTGTACCTGTTTTCCCATAATATGATGTAGATATGAACATGCAGTTCTGCGACGTGCCAGCTCAAAGTCATACCGACGAAGACATTGCTCGCGTAGATTAGATCTAGTAGATACGAGGCCATGTGAAAAGTGAGTTCTCTCCTTCTTTCGACGTTTGTGTTACACATCAACATTACTCACTTTGGCAAGTGTCGCATGTTGCTCGCAAGTGTCACATGTTACTCATAAGTGTCACATGTTGCTCACAAGTGTCGTAAGTATCAATCAAAGCATACTGCCATGATGATGACACTAAGGAGACACTTAAAATGCCTCAAACACTTGATCTGGAGAAGGAGGAATGACTAACTGGAGATAAGAACCTCTTGCCACTTGAAAGGAGAACTTAATTTAAGGTTTTAGCAGAGAGCGCTCCCCTACATCAGCCTTAGGAGCGCTGGCACTCCCCTATAAGGTGTTGGGGAGCATTATAGCACCAAACTGCCCCTTTGAAGGAGTGCTACAAATATTTAGAGTGTTGGCGCCCCCCTTGAGCTTCCTAGGGAGCGCTATAGCGCCCTGCTGCCCCTTTTGAGGGAGCGCTGTCCAATCTGGGCAGTAGTTGATTTGTTGAGGAGAATAAGGGGAGGATCTTTCAATCTTGGAAGGCAGTTGCATTCGAATTCTTGGTCGAACCATGATCTTAGGGGAAGATCCCTGATATAAGGAGGGAATTCCTCAACTTACACTAAAGATACCTCAAGAGGTTAGTCCTCTCTGAACTTATATAAGCAGGCTCTATCATGGTGAGAGGGAGGAAGAATTGGAAGCATGAAACCTATGATCTCATAGGAAACATACAGTGAACTGGAGGAAAGTGATCAGTAAAGTTGCTGTCATCCAGATCATAGATATTTTGAGCAAGGGTTAAGACAAAGGGGACTTGACAAAGCTGTCACATTCGCATCTATGGTTGTAAGCTACTTCTGTCATTGTTCTCATTAATATGACATGCTTGGCCTGTTTCTTTCTAGTTCGTGTTTAATCTCATATGAACTTGTCTATGATAGATAGATCTATTTCGAGCTAATATCAATAGAGTAGGAAGTGGTTGTATTGTTGTTTGTCTACAGGGCTCACCGAGTAGCGAAAGATTGGAGCTCAACTCAGAGCGTGCAAGGACAAATGTCGATAAAAGGTACCTCTTTTCTCCTTCCTCCTCATGCATTAGTTTGTGTAGATATGAAAGGAAGTCAGTGTCCACGTTAAGCATCTTATGTCTTAAGAGTTAAGAGTCTAGCTCTCAAGAGGAGATCTACCTGTCCACAGGGAGATTTTCTTTCAACAGAAACTGGCGACTCCACTGGGGAGTATCGAATCAAAACTTTTTGGTTTTGATTTCTCTTCATAGACCTTGTCTTACCCTCCGATTTTTTTTAGACCTGGTTCACCCCTTTTTAATTGATTTCATGAGCTGGTTGACTCCCTACCCCATCACACTCAGCTTGATTTCCAGACTAGACTGCAATTTTTGGATTTTTTGACATTTTAGGAGCTTTTCAGGCCTGGTGCCCCTGTGGTTGTGTTAACAGAGTGCCAACACTTCCTTTCTATCTTACACAGAGTGCTATAATGCTTGGTTCCCTTTACACCAGAGCGCTAGCCCTCTTTTGGCCAAAAACCTTTCTAGAATTTCTCTTTCCAGGGTCTAGTCTCTGTGTTTTACTTGCTGAGCATCTCTATGAGTCAATGCTTCTTCCCATTCAACTTTTACATCCTTCCTTCTGAGGAACAAACATTTTGTTGTTTGGATTTTTTGGCCTTCTTCATTATTTTTGAGTTTTTCTACTGATTGGGAGTTTGAAACCAATGCATTTTTTGTTCTCTCCTTTTTGACCGAGCGAGAAACTCTGGTGAAGGACATCAGAAGTCTACGAATATCTTCATTTGGTCTTTGTTGAGGTCATTGTTCTTCAACATCTTTTTGTGTGAAGTTATTGGTTTTCCTTGTTTTGTTTTGTTTTGCTTCTTGTTTTTGATCATAACAAGAGGGTGTATTGTTTATACAAAACCTGCTTGTGCTTATTTGAGTTTCCTTGATCCAAAAGGATTAATTAGCAAGAGAAGTGTTGTTTTGAATTAATAATTATTCACACACAAACAATAAAGAGACATCTTCATGATTGATTTTGCATATTAGAAGGCATTTCAAAAAGTTTTAGCACCACATTGGATTTGAGCGAAGAAATTTGGTCGAGGACATTTCTTATTAGTGCTTGTTAGTGAAAAGAACTCTCTCTCTCTCCCTTAAACAGATCTTCATCGAAAAGAAATGACTGCTTATCATCTTTGATGCATTTTTTTGGGGATTGAGTCATCATTCCATCCGTTTCACTTCCATGCACTCCTTTTGAGTTAAGAACATCTATAAAATGAATGCTAATTAAAAACTATCTAGAACATTTTCTTTTCTAGGATCCTCCACCAACAGTAGACTAGGACTAGTACTTTGGATTAAGCTGTGAGCATAACTCTCCAAAGTTTACAAAACAAACATTAGCATCCTGAGCTAGGGAGAGTCAAATCCAATTGTCGTATAAGTCTTCTTGGGATCACCCTCTCACACAGGGGTTACGCACGAGGTCACACTCGGAAAGATACGAAGATTATCCCTCCGTGGTTTGACTGATTGTAGTGGTCAGATCGTATTATGGGGATCACTTAAAGGTATACCCACAAGTTTGAGTGGAAGCCTTTTAAGTTGATTTTGGGCTAGATACCCTGCCCATACATTCGGACTGGATTGTCGACTGTACCCACCCAGGGGCTGACTGTGAATTGGTAAACTTAGTGGCCATAATTATTAGGGTCTTACACAAGGTGACAGTGAAGGGAAGTCTCACTATACCTGGAGAAGACATTGGTCAAACTCACTCGGGCTCCTTGGAGGGTAAATCCATAATTACTACGTGGAAGCTTGCACCAAGGCGTAATTCCGTTAAGCAGGTCGCCATTGTAATTGTTCCACCATATCCCTGCCCCTTCTTGACTTGATCATGCGACGTTGGATTTCATCACCAACTAGTACGGTCATCGAGAGAAGGTCATGTTTTCTTGGTTGTGACTCCTAGATTTTATTAGCGTATGTTGTTTCTTTTCAGTAGTTGGCCATAGATTTTTTCTGCCAACTCTTTTTCGCCAACATTGACCCTTCATGTTGCTCGTGGAGGCTATAGGGACTTCCTCCAGAAAATATGGAAGAGAATACCCCTTTACCCCCTCATTCTATGGAGGAATCTCCTCAACAAAGCGAGGTTCACAACACTATAACCTCCCAAGAAGAAGTTCCCACCTCTTTAGAGAATTTTCGGATTGTTTCAGAGTCTCTGGAGGCTTTCTGCATTCCAGAGGGTTATGAGAGATGTGTTCTCCAATTGAATTCAGCTGGTGAATTCATCGTCGTCAATCCTTCTGACATTCCGACTGGGTCGCATTCAAACCCTTTAGTCGATGACCCCTTTTGGACCGCAGACATTGTTTGAAGTCCACTGCGCATGGTGCAAGATCTTTATGGAGCAGGAATAGGTGCCGACACGCTTATCACCTACACTGTACCTTTAAACCATTTTACTGGTACTTCCATTTTTTCAGCCACACCATCCGTTGGTCTGAACATATCGTCCGTTGGCCCAAGGTCCACATTTTCTCTCCAGATGACCCATTCTACAATGGTCCCTCACGTGTTGACTATTCCCGCTGATAATGCGGTAGTTAGCCAAGCCACAATTGGCACACTGATAACACCTAGACCTTCATAATCACTCCCTTTTGGGTATAGAGAAATGAATTCTTCCGCTATCGCTACTACCCAAGTTATGTCGAGAAGTTCTATACCTATACAACAACCCGTAGGGACCAGTGTTGGTGGATTTAATCCATTAAGAAGCACCGATCAGTCGTCTATGTCTGGCTCCCAAATTCCGAGAACTCTAACTCAAGCCGGAGGGCATCCTCCCACTAGAGGACAATTTCCATTCGAAGGGCACCCTCATGCTGGGGGAAACCTCAATTCGGAGCCTACCATCAACCATATGGACAAAATGTGTCTACCACACCCAATCCGTGGAATATCCCTTTTCCAGGAAACCCACAGTTCTCAGGGGGACACAATCCTCAAGCTCCACAAAAATCTCTTCCCCCTCATGGGACCCATCTATATCCTCCTTATGGACAAACGCCAAATCCGGCTTATAATCCTCAAAACCCATCCGGTTATCCTCCGCTCACCCATGTTTCTCAAAACACCTCAACTCTTGTGTACCCTGGTCAACACCAACCTTATACAAGAGGGCCCACTGGTTACAATTATCCATCTAACCTAGTGTATGGTCCTACTGGTGTTCCTATGCCACACCAGCATTACCCACAGGTTAACCGACAACTACCTTTCCTAGCGACTCTGGACCTTCCAGACTTGTCTCGGTTAACGAATGATCCTATTTTTCATTCTCCGGTTTGGCCAGCTATTCCAGCTAAACTTCCTTCTGATATCCCAAAATTCGACAGAAATTCTGAAGAAGACCCAAACAACCACGTGATGACTTTCCATTTGTGGTGTTCATCCAACTCCCTCATGGATGATTCTATACATTTGCATATTTTTCAATGTACGCTTACGGGTTCTGCAAAAAAATGGTATATTGAAATTCCACGTTCTTCTTTTCACGATTTCAACTCTCTCTCCATGTCCTTCCTCACACACTTCCAATTACCCATTCGATACGAGATGGGTACCGAACTATTAACCTCCCTTCATCAGAAAACCTCCGTACGTATCTATGATCATATTCATGAATGGAGACGACGACGAAGGCTAATCAAAGAAATCATTCCTGACCAATTATTAGCGGAATGGTTCACTAAATCATTATTACCCCAGATCACTCATGATGTTTCCATGGGTGGTGTAGTCACCGAGGAAGAAGCCATTTCTCAAGCTCAGTAATTAGATTTAGTTTATTCACAATCTGGTACTCTGTACGAGTTGATACTAAATGCTACCTTTTCCACTAATGATCCATCCAAACCATCATCTACCTCACACACGGATGGAGTCATTGGCTCCGTCAAAACCCAATCTACTTCCCAGTTGACTGGAACAACCCAACGGTCCACTCTGATGCCTTCTCCTAGTACAAATGTACCCTCTTCTACCCCCCCTCAAACTTAGGTCTCTGAGGTGAATGTGGTCTAATCGACCCCTTCACAACAACCTGGGGGCAAGAAGAAAGAAAGAAATAAACCCAAGAAAAACAACAACAATGAACAACCAAAAAATCAACCTCAAACCACTGCTACCGGAAAACAACCACAACAGAAACCGAAATTCCCATGTCTCATTTGTGGTGATGATCACTACACCCGAGACTGTCCACATCGTGATGAAGTGGCCAAGATATTTAAGGGAAATTCACAACCCGTTGTGCTTACTCATCCTTTTCCACAGCAACAATCTTTGGTTGCTCAAACCCCCACTCCAGGGGGCAGTTCCAACTAATCCCATGATGAGGCCTCGACAAGTGCCCATATTTACATGTTTAACGGGATTAATCTAACCAATCACACTATGACATATGACACACCGATTAAACCTGATAAGTCGAAGACTACTAACGGTTCCTTACCGGACCCATTACCATCTTCCGTTAGTCCTTCGTCTGCTAGCCCTCCATCCGAGCCACTTCAGATTGAGAAACCTTCGTTTGACTCCATCTTATGCCCTCCTAAGAGCACTATCTGTAAATCTACCTTTAATCCTAGTTCATGGGCTGCCCAAAACTACAACATTGTTGAAGATTTGGCTCAAGCACCGTGTGCTATGTCTACTCTGGAAGTTCTACAAGACTGTCCCTGTTATCCTTAAATTTGGTCGTCATGATGATGTAATGATGATGGAGAAATCAGGCTCTTCACTAGAACACTTTCCTGAGAAAAGTTACCTTTGTCTCTTTCTTGAAATCATATTTTTAAGGGAAGTTCGCAGGCTACCTATATATTTTCCTGCGAGAATGTATGATTCTCGCAGGCTTCATTAAGACAGGGTGCGAGGGGTTCGCACTGTACCTAACTGCTAGGGTGCGAACATCTTCTAAAGAAGGGAAAAATATGGATTCTCGAGCCTTCTAGAAGGATGAGATGGCATTCGAATGGTTATCTAAGTACTGACTTTCCTGATATCTTGGGATCATTCCTATCCAAGTAACTAATCCATTCTCTCTTATAAATTGAGGGGAATGCTCATGGAAAAGGTTAAGCAGCAAGCTAGAAAGAGATTTATTGGAGAATTAGTGTAAGATTGTATGAAGGACTGATGCTACAACAACTAGAAACATCAACAAGGTTATCAAAAGTGGTTGATCTTCTTCATGCATGAGCAAGTGTGTGTGTCAGAGCTAGGAGCCATCGAAAGGAGGTTTGCAACATCAAGGCTCTGGTTGTAAGTCTTTCTTTCTATCAATTTAATAAAGTAATATGTCCCTTTCCCATAAAGATGATGTCACTTTATTACATAACTCCTTGATCATATGTATAGATTAACTGTTGAATATATTGAGTTGTTTTCACTTCAATTGGTTTGAGCTGTCCTGGTCTTGGCGGCACAAGAGCATTGGAGCGAAGCTGGTACAACAGAGACCCAAGGAAGCGATCATAAGGTACGTTCATGATTCTCTCCTCCTAGTTCATTCAATAGTCTAAATCTAGGGAAAGAGTATTATTCTGTCCTGTTTTGTTCTAGATCCAGGTGGATCTAGAGAAATCGGTTCGTGTCCGCACTTACGGATTAATCCTGAAACAAAATTGGCGACTCCGCTGGGGAATAAACCCATTTTTTGGTGGTTTTTTGTATTTTCTGTGGCCATTTTCTCCAATTTCATTTTTCTCTTATTTTGTCAGTCTCTGAGTCCTCAGGATATCCTGAGAGACCTTCTGGGTCTAGAATCCTTTGTCACTTTTTCTTTCATTTTCAAATTTTTTGTCATCTTCAGGACTTCTCGCACTGCGTTTAACTACAGCCTGCGAGAACTGGTCAGGTTCACACCCTGATCATAGGATTCAGTGCGAGTTGTTCGCACCTTGCTCAAAGGTTGCCTGCGGGAATCACATCTCCTCGCACTGTGTTACATTCCTTGCCTGTGAATAGTCTTTTCAAAATTTTTGAAATTGAGTTTTTATCTTTTTGACTGCCCAGATCAGTTGAAATACTTCTTATTGGCTTCTTGGATTTTTGATTTACATGGATCTTTCTTTAGTTTTCATGCTTGAACTCTTTTAGGGTTTTAAGGTTTTTTCTTGTCCTTTGTGGCTTGGCTTTCATTTCTTGACTGTTATTGGCAAATTCATTCTCTCTGACTTCAAGAGCTGAGTGTGTCTGATTGGTTGAGAGTTAAGTGTTTGGTTTTTCTCATTTTCTTATTGGTTCGAAAGAACATTTTCGTTTGCATTGAGAAGACTAATTGGTTTGCTCTTTGTTTTTGCTTTCATTGAAAGAGTTGATTGGGTTGTTATTGATTGTTTATTTATGATTTGATTTTTATGCTTTCTCATTGATATAGTGAGAATTATTTTTGCAAAGTGAACAATAATATTTTCTTTCAAAAACATTGTTTTTGTCTTTTAGAAAACATTGAAAAATCTAATTTTAGAGTTTATTGAAGTATTTGAAAAAGACACATAGAGATTAGCCCTTTATGAATGATTGTTTGGATTGACATCTGAAAGAAAATTGTGCATTTCATTGTAGTACAGGGTTGATTTGGATACTTCTCTCTCTCTCCCATAAATAGGATTCATGGAATGAAAAGTGTTATATTTCATCATTATCCTTGCATATTTGGGCCAGAGTCATACAACATGAGTTTCACTTCCGTCACCTTTGAGTAAACAACAACTCTTAAAACCATTGCGTAATCTAAAAATTTATCTAGTAACTCTTTTCTAGGGCTCTTATACACCAACATTTAGCTAGGCTAGTGCTTTGGAGTAGGAAGAGAGATACACTCTCCAAAATCTCAAAACACACAATAGCATCTTGAGTTAGGGAGTGTTAAATTCCATTTGCAACATACTGTCCTGGGAAGCCCTTCTTACACAAGGGTCAAGCACTAGGTCGCATTGGTGTTAGTAGAGTTACTAACCTTGCTTTGTTGACATCGGTGTAGAGATTGCACGTATTATGGGGATCACTCCGAGGTATACACACAATGATGAGTGGAAGCCTTTTGAGTTGATTTCGGGCTAGATACCCTGCCCTTGCGTGTGGATCGGACTGACGACTATTCCCCCATGCTTTACTATTGTTTTTGGTGACCTTAGTGGCCTATCTCTCTAGGTTCTTACCCAAGGTGACCGTGGAGGGGAAAGTCTTCACGGTACCTGGAATTAACGTTGGCCAAACTCACTTGGGCTCCTTGGAGGGTATACCCACAATTATGTGTGGGAGCTTGCACCAGGGTGTAAGTTTGTTAAGCAGGTCATCAACGTAAATTTTCCACCCTAGCCCTGCCCCTTCTCGTCTCATTGTTGTGACGTTGGATTTCATCACCAACTAGTGGCCTTGAAATTAGAGGGTATTGTTTTCTTGGTGATTTCTTCCTAGATTTTGTTTACTAGCGCGTGTTGTTTGTTTCTCGAAGTTGACCATAGGAATTTATTTGCGGAGCTTGTCATTTGTTTACAACTTCTCCCCCACGACATTCACGTAGAATACAAGGTTTATATCCAGAACATCTGGATGATACTCAACCCTCACCTACTGGTACACCTGAGGGTTCTCCCCATCAGACTGAAGTCCCGGTGGTTACTCCACCACACGGGGAAACAAGTGACATTCCATTTGTCACCACACCACCTCCACAGGTAGACCGAACTGACTCTCTAGAAGATTTTTGAATCACCAATACTAGAGAGGACTATCGCATTCGCCGTGGTGACCGACCTGTTGTGCGATTAAATTCCTCTGATGAAGCCGTTGTTACATCTTTTGAATCAACCGTTGGGCCTTCTTCCAGTGTAGTAGGCCAAGATCCTTTTTGGTCAGGTGATTTCCGACAAGTCCTTTTCGGTACTGAGTCACCCACTGTCTATGAAATCAACCCTCCAGTGTCTTCTAAGTCAGAAACTACACCAGAGACTACCACTTATCGCTTTGTTCTCCCTCCCAAGATGGCCCATCTCGCTAATACTACGAGTGTCCAAACTGAGATTATTGTAGCTACTCTTGCTCCTATCAATACCCAGAGAATACCTGATGTCATCCCGACATTGCCACCCGGGTACCATGCTTTAAATTCTTTGTTGAATGCTCCTAATCCAAAACCTTCGCAAACCCTAGCTGGTTCTCCAGATATTCCCGCTTTTATCCTGACACTCCCTCCATTTCCTTCTGGCAATCCTAATCCTAGTGGAATTATCTCGACTGTTGCACCAAACCCGCAGATTCATGTTGGTGGACAGAGAGGTATGGTTCCTTTTCCTTTTCCCAGACACAACATAGTTACTACACAACCTACGATTGGCACACAAATTCTGGGTGGAACTATACCTACGATAGGGGGACCAACTTCACCTTTTGAACAAAATATACCTCCTGACTTGGCCCAGTATTGGAATCAACTTCTACGAAACTTTCCTCAAAATGCTAGGGGGAAGAAAACTGTCCCTACTGTAGGCCAACCTTATCCAGGTATAACTAATCCTATTTGGGATTCGGGTCAGACTACTCAACCTCAGGTCCCTACTCAAACTCAAGGTCACAATCCTTGGGGTTACTATCCTATCCAGCCACCACCGAATCAGCCAGGGTCTTCCCTCTATGGGAAGACTGCATACAGTCCTACTGGTTTGCTGACAGGGCTTCCACCCCAAAGTCACCAGTACCCACAAATGAATCGACAGTTGCCTTTTCTTGCTACCTTGGATTTTCCAGATTTGTCTAGGATTCTAAATGATCCTATTCGTCACTCTCCCCAATGGCCTACTATTCCTGCTAAGCTTCCATCAGATATTCCAAAATTTGATGGCAAGGCGGGAGAGGACCCAAATAATCATGTCATGACTTTTCATTTATGGTGTTCATCCAACTCGCTGATGGATGACTCCATTAGTCTACGTCTTTTTCAAAGAACCCTTACCGGTTCTGCTGCGAAGTGGTATATTGAATTGCCACGAGGTTTATTTTCTGATTTCAACACCCTAGCTATGGATTTTCTTACACATTACTAGTTACCGATGCGTTATGATACTGGGACTGAGATTTTGAATTCCTTCAAACAAACTAAAGGCACTCATATATCGGATCATATTCATGAGTGGCGAAGGAGGCGACGTCTCATTAAACTTGAACTCCCTAATCAGTTACTGGACGAATGGTTTACGAAATCTTTCGTGAACGAAATTGGTAAAGACATTGCTATGGGTGGTGTTGTTATGGAAGAGAAGTCTATCAGTCATGCTCAATATCTTGATCTCGTTTATTCGCAAACAGGAACACTTTACACCATGTTAATTGAATTACCTTGTCCTGGTACTTCCAACACTTCAACTACTCCAACTGCCTTTCATGCAGCTGATGGTGTGATTGGTACTACTCATACCCACTCACATTTTGTTTCAAATACAAACCCTAAGTCTACATCTTCTAATGTTCAAAGTTCTCTATCTCCTGCCCCTTCCACCGGTAAAACTTCTGAGGTGAATGTTGTTTAAGCTACCCCGACAGGTAAAAATAAATCAAAGAAAGGAAGAGGTAAGAATAAGGAGAGTAAAAATAATAATCAAAATGAGAAAACTAAAACCCCTCCTGTTGAAGATCGGGATAAGTGCAAGCCATGCTACCCTTGCCTTATCTGTGGTGACGATCACTACACAAAGGATTGTCCTTGATGTGCCGAAGTTACTAATTTCCTTCAAGGAACCCCAAAACCATCTACGTCGGCAATCTTGTCTCAACCCTTCCCGTCTCAGCAACAGGCCTCGTTGGTCATTCATGACCAACCCTCTACTTCTACAACATCGTATGTTTTGATGTGTACCGGTGATTCTACGAAAAATAATGTTGCACTCATGACTAGAGCCAAAGACTATACTCCATCTAAGGAGAAGGTTGACGATTTACCTCCTACTTTGGTTCAACCCTCTCCACCTACTCCGCCTACGAATGGTCCTCTTCATCTCAAACGACCAATCCTTGATACAGTTCTATGACCACCCCCAAAAGGTGTCGTTAATAAATCGGCCTTCAATCCTCATGCTCGTGCGGCGCATAACTATAGCATTGTCGAAGATCTGGCCCAAGCACCTTCAACGATGTCTGCCCTTGAAGTCCTTCAGTCTTGTCCTGCACAACGAAGGGCTCTATTGAAATCTATAGGTGGAATTGATCCTACAGTTACAAATTTAATAGTCTTTGACTTGGAAGATCATATTCCAAGGTTACCCCCTCAACTTGCGTTTCAGATACAAGTTGTTGTCGCCGACAAGAATATTTGTTGAACTGTAATCGATGAGGGTGCCTCTACGTGTGTAATGTCTTTAACTTGTTGGAAAGCCATTGACTCTCCTCCTTTAAATGAATCAAAAAATACTTTGAAAGCCTTCAATGGATCTGGTTTTAAGCCTTACGGTGTTCTTCTGTTGTTGCCTGTTACTCTAGAAAGTAAGACAGTCCAAGTTGAAGTGGAAGTTTTCGATGCTCCCCTGGATTATAATCTTCTAATTGGTCGTAGCTGGATAGATTCTATGCTCGTTGTTGTGTCAATTCTTTTCCGTGTTGTGCGATTTCCTCATCAGGGAAAAGTTGTTACGGTTGACCAACTTGCCTTCTTTAATTCTGATACTCGTACTGGCAATGTGTCGTTTATAGCTAAAACCCCACCGGGTTACGAGAATGTTGGTGTCGGCCTTTTAAAGGACTCCTCGTTAATGGGCACTTTCCCCATACCACCTCCACCTGATATTCCACGCTCGTTAGTTGCTTCTATTAATATTATCTCTGCTATACCTCATGAGCTTCCTATGTCTTCTGACCCTTGGATAGTCCCTGACCCAGGAGATCATACTCGTTTCGGCGACGTCATGCCATTAAGTCCGGTTGAGTCTGCTTATCAAGTCATTCAATCGAAAACCCTTTCTACATATTCTCTTGATGAGTTGTCTCCTGATTCTTTCCATGTAATCTTTCCCACTGACGAGACGATCATGTCTATCATGGAGGACACCCCTTGGGACGATGGGCATCATCATTCCATACTGTTTCTGGAACAACACACTTTGGAGAACTACCAATGGATTTCGAGTCCATCGACCGTTGTTGTCATATCGACTGTTCTCAGCTCTACACATGATGTGTTTTCCGGAGGGAACCTCAGTAATATTTCTCCCATGATACCCATTGATATATCAGTTAAACCTGGGATAGTTGAAAATGTTCACATTGGAGCTTCGTGTTCTCCGGATGAAATTGTCACCTATACTGCTCTGTTCAAAGAATTTCGTGACATCTTTTCCTGGAGCTACGAAGAAATGCCAGGTATCGACCCTACCATTGTTGTACATGAGATTAAGACATACTTCGTAGCTAAACCAGTCTGACAGCGCCTTCGTCCAGTTCATCCACGTAAAGCGACAACTATCAAACTCGAATTTGAAAAACTTCTCAAAGTCGGTTTTATTTATCCCGTGGCTCTGACAGAATGGGTTTCCAACCCTGTATCGATTGATAAGAAAGGTGGTAGTATACATGTTTGCATTGATTATCGAGATATTAACAAAGCCTGTCCAAAGGAAAACTTTCCAACCCCTTTCGTTGACCAGATCGTCGATGACTGTGCCGACAGTGAAATCGTTTCTCTCATGGATGGATTCTCTGGCTATAATCAAATTAACATCGCTCCTAAGGACCAACATAAAACTGCTTTTATTTTTCCTTGGGGTACTTTCTCCTATAGAAAACTTCCCTTCGGTCTTAAGAACGCGGGCGCGACTTTTCAACGTGCTATGTCTTATGCGTTTCACGATATAAAGCATATCGTTCAACATTATTTGGACGATTTGCCAGCTCATTCTTTACGCCGAGTCGATCACCCCACTCATCTCCGATCAATTTTAGTTCGTTGTCGGTTCTATTGCATTCATTTAAATCCTCATAAATGCATCTTTTGCGTAGAGTCCGACCGTCTTCTAGGTTTCATTGTTTCACGTCAAGGGATCCAGGTAGATCCTATTAAGGTTGAGGCGATTCTTAATCTCCCTCCTCCTTCTTCGCTGCGCCAGTTACAAAGTTTGCAGGGGAAAGCAAACTTTCTTCATCGTTTCATCCCTAATTACGCCGAGATTACTTGCGGTTTTACAAGGATACTAAAGAAAGGTTCTGAGTTTGTTTGGGATACCGTGGCCAACAACGCTTTTGAGGCTTTGAAGTTGTCCCTCATGAAAGCTCCTCTTCTTTTTCCTCCTGATTATAGTCGTGATTACTTTCTTTATCTTGCTTCCTCCGAGTATACTATTGGCATGGTTCTTGTTCAGGAGGATGACGCACATGATGAACATGTTGTTTATTACTTGAGTCGAAGTCTCACATCCACTAAGATCAAGTACCAACATGTTGAAAAACTGGCTTTGGCTGATGTTCAAGCAGTTCAACGTTTTCGCCATTATATTCTCTCCAGGAAAACTACAGTGATTTCACCTTGTAACCCTATGCAACATATTTTGACACGTCAATTTCTAGGAGGAAAGTACTCCAAATGGATTGTCATACTCCAGGAGTTCGCCTTGGAATTCTATCACGCCATGTCGAAGAAATCCTTAGTTTTTGCTGAGTTAATCTGCGATTTTCCCCACTCAGCCAAAAAAAATGTAGCAGTAGATTCATTACCTGATGAATCACTTTTCCTTATCAACACTGACAATATTTGGTATGGAGATATCATTATATATCTCCAGACCCAGAATTTCTGGCCTGATTTGTCTAGTACTGAATGACGTCGTGTCCATTATCAAGCTCGCCAGTACATTATCCTTGGAGATACTCTTTACCGTCGAGGAATTGACTCTGTGTTTCGACGTTGTTTGAATTTTGATGAAGCCAAGAAAGCCTTGAATGACTGCCATTCTGGCGCATGTGGTGGTCATATGTCTGGGTATGCTACTGCCCAGAAGATCTTACGTGCAGGATATTTTTGGCCT
This sequence comes from Picea glauca, assembly GCA_000966675.3. Classification (NCBI taxonomy): domain Eukaryota; kingdom Viridiplantae; phylum Streptophyta; class Pinopsida; order Pinales; family Pinaceae; genus Picea; species Picea glauca. Next base: position 482,745 of record JZKD02S1673304.1, read on the forward strand.
TCCTTGTTCAATGACTGCATTACTGCTATTCAGAAGTGCCATGCCTACCAGACCTACAATCAAAAAATTTGGTCGCATCCTGCTCCCCTTCATCCTGTGGTCTCAGTTGGTCCTTTTGCAAAATGGGGCATTGATTTCATGACATGTCACCCTCACTCGGTCGGGGGGCATGGTTACATTATTGTAGCTGTTGATTACTTTACAAAGTGGGCCGAGGCGATGCCAACATTCGATAATACTAGAAAGACTACAACGTTATTTCTTTTCAACCATGTGATAGCTCGTTTTGGTGTTCCTCAGGCTATCTTTACCGAACATAGTAGTCATTTTAGGAATTTTATGATGTCAGAACTTACGAAAAAGTTGGGTCTTCGTCATGATATCTCAACACCCTATTATCTGCAAGCTAATGGCTGGGTCGAAGCAATCAATAAGGTTCTTATAACTATGATTCGACGGATGATAGGAATTCATAAAACCAGTTGGCACATGATGTTGTTTTCGGCATTGTGGGCATATCGGACATATGTTAAATCCGCTACAGGGTTTACGCCCTTTCGATTAGTCTATGGCATGGAAGCCATTCTGCCAATAGAATGTGAGATACCTTCTTTGAAGCTAGCTGTAGAAATCTTACCCAATACTTCTGCTGAAGAGGAACGTCTGTTGTATCTAATGCGATTAGACGAGACCCGATGTGATGCCACTCTAGTAATAGAAGCCCAAAAGAAACGCGTCAAGGCACAGTATGACAAGTATGTCAAGCCTCGTGTTTTCTCTGAAGGTGATCTTGTTCTTCTGTATGAACAGGATAAAGATGTCTTAGGAGCTGGGAAATTCGAACCAATGTGGCGTGGTCCTTACATTGTTCGCAGAGTGTTGGAAAAAGGAGCGTATAAGCTGGTTGATTATGATGGTATACCTTTGAGTGAACCCAGGAATGGGTTATACTTGAAGAAGTACTATGCATAATTCATTTGTGCACAAGTACTTGTATTTTATGTATCATACTTTGTGTGTGTTACTTTAGTTTGCTTTTGACGTTATCTGGTCTTTGCCCTTACGTTGCGTTGTGTTTGATTGCCAGATGTCAGAGTATTCGCTACCTTATATTGGCTTCGTTGATGGTGCTAGCCGTAGTACTCGGAACCTAGCTTCCGCTACATGGGCAATCTATGCCCCAACCAATGAACTTATATCTTTATGAGGTGTATGTCTTGGCTTGTGCAACCAACAACATTGTCGAGTATAGCGCCGCTATTGAATTATTGGTTGATGCTATCTCACTTGGAATTCGTCATTTGGTTGTGCGACTCAACTCGCATCTTGTGGTGCTACAACTAAGTAATGTCTACTCTATTCGAAGTCCTACTTTATTATGAGTGTATTTGCGAATTCGCCTCTTGGAACGATATTTTGATTACATTGAATATTAGCATATTCCTAGATGTCTTAATACATTAACAGATGCAATGGCTAATTATGTATTGGATAGACATTTGAACCATTTATAAATCAAACACATTTAAATTCACACAATGTAAAGTAAACCGGTAGAAGTCGTCTGTATATATATAACGATCAAAAGACTTTGTTTTTACAAAATGTTTGTCCGAAGACCAAAATATCAAAAATTGAAGCTTATAGCTTCTACAAAGTGACGTCACGGATGACGTTCACGGTAACACACTACTGCCCTAGCTACTCTGTGGAGCAGTCGACCCATAGCTGTGGAAACCCCTACAGTGTGACGCTGATCGCGTCGTGGAACCTCTTCCAGAGTCATATCTGGAATGTCTACTGTAAGACCCTCTAAATTCTGCTCCACGATCTGATAATATTCTGCATACTGTGGTGCTGCTACTACTGCTTCTCGTCATCGCTGGATAGGAGAAGTGCCAGGAGGTCTATACAGTCCAATGTCTGTGTTATTAACAAATATTTTGTGTTAGTCCTAGGATAAATCTATAAAACAAAAACATTTAAATATGATAAAAATTCAAAAACATTTAAAAAGAGAAAATTTGTGTACTTCTTACCGAGGTCTCCCCACTGAGCGTCCTCAGGTAGTGCTAGATCCGGATCTCCTTGAAAATCCAACCTGGCATATGCGTAGTCATCTACCATCAGCATCTGGTTTTGCAACCAGTCAAAGAAAATATCGTCATATTTGACGATTGGTCTTGCCACATGTCTGGCCATGAGCCGACACCATCGTAACATCCTCGGATCCCTAGGACCCGGAAATTTCCACTCAACCTGTAGACGAAATACATGGACCCTCTCTAGGAAGAAAGACACTAACAAAGATCCATATCCAAATTGTTTCAGTTCTCCCCGCCTGCACTTGGTCAGTTGTCTTTTAATACTGCGTAATACTGCATCAGCCCAGTTAAATACTCGGGGCTCGGTACACTCGATGGCATACTGGAAATAGCTCTACAATGCCATATGGGGAGTGGTACTTCCATCCATCTGAGAAATCGTGAAGAGAATAGTGTGGAGAGTCAAGTCAGTTACTCCCCAGATTTCCACTTTCCCTTTCTTTCTTTCGGCCTCAGGTACGCAGTATTGGTTGCAATATTCACTCATTTTTAACCCGCCTGCTCTGCTGCCGGTAAGACTGACATAGGACCCACACCTGGATAATCCGGTCAAGAAATATATGTCCTCGATGTCAATAGCTAATGTGTGAGCTCCTACAATGAAAACTTGCTGGTCTGGATCCCACATTCGGAATAGATACTCCAATAATCGGACTTGGGCTCTCATGCTCAGGATGCGGAAGTATTTTAAGAGACCACAATCTCTTAAAGCAGCTATGGTGGGAGGGTGATTTTCAGCATTTGCATTATCCTCCTCATGTTCTCGTTCTCGCCACTCAAGCACCATGTCTGTGGCTATTTACCTGCATAAGAAACATACAAAGATGATTAATTATCTTATTCATGAATTGAATATTTTCTATTGGCTAAACTCTTCAAAAAAATTTGAGTTTTGCACTACTCGCAAGTGCCATACTATGCACAGTGCGAAATTCTCGCAGGCGGCTTAAGGCCCACCTACGAAAATGAGTCATTCTCGCAGGTCCCATATGGGCCACCTGCGAGAATG